>QBDW01000551.1:0-10420 GCA_003261595.1 Maconellicoccus hirsutus | reverse complement strand
AATTAATTTTTTTATAAAATTTTAATACAAAAGAAAAATATAATAAAATTTTTATTTTTAAATAATTTAAAATCATTTTTTATTTCTATAGCCTTTATACAAAATGTAAAAAAGCTACTCCTCCTGGAGAGAATTATGCAACCCACAGTTCACTGGCGGTTTTCTCGTCAACGTTGCGTTTTATGCAAATTATGTTCGTATGGTAATTTGTAAAAAATTTAATGAGGAATATTTTTAGTTATTATAAATTTTTTCATAAAACCATTTTTTTCCAACTTATGATCAAAAATGTGAAAAATCACACAATTGTTGATTTACATCGAGCAATATATTATGATAATTTGTTCACACGCATTTTTCTCATCAACAACGCGTTCTACATGAATCACATTAATAACTTAATATGTTGAAAATTTTATTAGAAATATTTTTAGTTATTATCAATTTTTTCATAATTTCAATTTTCACCCCTTAAAATTTACATAATCGAATATGGCTCAACTGTCAGTCAGGAAGGAGTCATTTCGTACAAATCCTCAATTTTATTTTTACGAATTTCACTTTAATATGTTTCCTAGTACTCACTCTTCGAAAAAAATGTCCCTTTGAGTCGGATGGCTGTCGGGGGGAGGTCGAAACTCTGCTACGTGTGCTACTCTACTTATATAGCGAAAAAAATTACGTTTTATAAAACTTTCAACGTTTATTAAAAATTTTTCAAATAAAAAGGTAATTTTTTTGTAAAAAGAGCGAAAAAAGGTCAAGTCGAATTTACGTATTCGAAAAGATTTCGTAATTTAAAAATATATCGTGAATTAAAAACGTAGTTTCTGTTAATTAAACGCAATTAATGTTTAATATTTCCGTTTGACTAATTTGTACATTATGGCATTTTATCAAAAATTGTCGTTTCTTCGTTGTATGTATATTTGTCGTTTCGACACATTTTTGCTCGCAAGAAGAATTTATTTAATTACGTAGGATTCAGTTATTACTCGCAGAGTCGGACGTTTGAGAAAGGCGAATTTCGTATTAAGCTTTCTCTCAAATTCCATTTAGCTACGAACCGAATTTTAATTTCTGCCGGTTATTAATTTTCGGGCGTCGCGCTCTTCCCTTCTGATCTGCGCGCTCCGTAGAAGGACATTTTAATATAAGTTATCTCAAGGTAAATTATTATAGCAGAGCCAGTGTATCTGTGGGACGGGCGCTTCCGTTACGTCCTTTTTAAAGCCTATATTACGAAACGAAAGAGCGAACTGCCCTCAATTCCGAAGTGTGATTAAAATTTCTAAACGTTCGTTTTTCGAATTTTCTGTATACTCGTTTTTTCGGCCAAAATATATAATCATTAATCGCTATTTTGATAACGCAATAATGGCGTGAAGTTGTTAGTCGATGATTAAATATAAAAAAATTCCGAATATTCGTTTATTTTCCGTCGACGAAATGTACAAGATTAAAAATTATTTCCACGTTCGCAGCGATATTAAGTCCATATGAAAAATGAGTACGCAACTCGAAGGTATATACGAAATAAAAAGAGCAACATTTTCCTAAATAAATCCAAACGCGTCTCTGATAATTACGTATATATTTTTTCAAACCACGGTGACTTTAATGGTAACACAGTTTACAAATCACAGCGTTTAATTGGTCGATTTTGCCCGTCAGCAATTTTACATTTCAGCGTTTTTTGCAGCGAACGCGAAGGACTCGGAGTGGATCGACTTTTTTGCAATTTCGCCCTCGCGTTGTTTTCATCCGGAAATTCCAAAGATTTAACTTTTATCTTATTTAACGATTTCCTTTTCAAATTCACGTCGCTGCTTTCACGTTTTTCTTCTTGTTCTGTAAAATTTATCACGAAAAATTATTTATTAAAAACCATTAATTAAGTTAATGGGTACTTAGGTCGGAAATATACATCAAAGGCTAAACCTCGAGTATTGTTCAATTAAAACGATCCGAATAAGCCATCTAATTCCGAGCTTGATTTTCGATTCGTAAGCCTCCCTCAATCTCTGCGAACGAAAATCGATTCTAAAATACCATCGCCGCAAAACTATACCCAAGTTTTCAAACAAAATTAAAGTGAAACCAATAATTTCGCGCCTCGATAAATCGCTTGTCTCCAACATGAACGTATTTTTACTTTTTCTTGCATTGATAAAGGCCTCTGTATCCTTGAAATACTCGTATTTTTCGAGCAATTTTCGCGGCGGAAAAAATCGATGATGTTTTTACCGTTGATTCGTGGATTTACGTAATTTCCAGAATTTATTCAAAACGATATTTACTTAGAATATTAAACGAGACGTTAAGCGAGATATAGGATGTTTCGAAAACAAGACGACAATAAACGTGTTTTGCTGTGAAGTACACACATCTTCGAAAAGAGTAAATTGTGCTGAAATAAAAATGAATGCTTAATTAGTCAGATTTTTAGTTTGAGGAATTAATTTTTCTAATTAAAATTGATAGAAAAAAATTCAGTTGTTTGATTAATGGAAAAAAAATTATTTTTATTGAATTGTCAAGAAATTTTATATTTTTTTTCTCAAAAAATGAAGTTAAATTATTTCGCAAAAAAAATGCGATATATCCCAAATTATTGTCATTATATTCCTCCTCTCCCAAAAATACAGCAATAGGGGTTCTCAAAAAATTTCAAAAATTGGCATAATCCAATCACAACGTGAATCATAACTGCTTCGAAATTAATTACATTCATATATCTTGCGAAATAATAATTATTTTGAGAAAATTAAGAGAACTAAAATTATTCCAAATAAAATTTCGAATACTACATATTATGTTTTTTCTTCTCCAGACGTCATAATAAAGCTATAAATCGATAATCTCTGCAGAAGTGTTTTCAATATGACGTTACATTGATAACTATTCTTGCTCAGATATGTTTCTTAGATTCAATGAGCGATTACTCCGATTATATAAGATATAGAAGCAAAAGTTTGAATATATTTGAAATCCTCTTAAAAAATTCCATCTTTTTTACTTGAACTATTTTTCAATTTACGAATTAATCGTGATGCAAATTGACGTTGAATTTTTTCGTTTTATTTCAAATCTTCGTGATTTTTATTTTGGGAACCATTGTTGCAATCTCATTACAATGCAAAGTACATGTTTTAGAATCAAAAAGTCGATATATTATCAACATTTTAATCCAAAAACCAAATTCTTAGCACGTCAATGAAAAACGGTCATGAATTGAAGTAGGAAGTGGAACACCACAGCGAACTTTAAGCTACTTTGAAAACCCCTGTGAAGGTTTTGTAATTTGATTTCAAAAATATAACGATGGCTGTGGAGGTAAAATGGGCTCCTCTTTGTACCGAATGCATCTAAAAAATCACAATTTTTCGATTTCCCAAGTTTCTTGGGGTCTTATTTTATAAAAGCACTTCACATGGAGCAACCTACTTGAAAACGTCGAAGAACTCTACCGATTTACAGGCTTAATATGGCTCTAAGAAGAAAAAACTTTATTACACTTTTTACTAAAAATTTAACGAGGAATAATTTCAGTTATTTTCATTTCCTCAAAATAACGAATATTTTTCGAGATATACGCAAAAAACACCGAACCGAGACATACTCCAGGCTACAACACGCGAAGCTTGCACGTCATTGGTGACGATTCTTCAATTATGTTGTGGTTGAGAGGTACCCCTCCTCGGGCACCACTACATTTTCTTAAAAATGACTACAATTGGTCGGAATACTACGTCCATCTTACCAAGAACAACATCATTATTTTTTGAATTTCTACATATCCATCGACGCTGTTTCGAAACACCCTATGAATTGTATTCGTTCGGTATTTTCGCTAATTTCGCCGATATCGTTCTCGTTCTCAAATCGTGCCCGGGTAATTTAAATTTACTAAAAATTAATCGCATTCATTCGATGATTCATAGTTTATTTCTCGAATAACGCATTGTTTTACGATCTATTCAACAAGTCGTCGAACAGGTTTTTTCGCACACAACGTCGCATATAGTATTCTCGCCATTACATATACAAATTCGATAATTATCGGAAATTAATTTTATATGTCGAATAATTATTTCGCGATTATTGATCAGATATTTAAAACAGATAAAGAATTTTTTCCATTATATTTTACAATATGCCGACACTCGCACGAATGATTCGATTATGTTATTCTGAAAATTATATGTAACATCGTATTAAACATATTTTTGAAGAACTGTCCACACACAAGCTGATTGAAAAGTGTATTATCGAACGACTTCGTAATTAAAGATAATTATAGGTTGCGCCATGTAGCTCGTGTGCTTTGCATAATAATACCGATGCTTTGATACTTAATAATGAATACGTCAATATAAACGTATCAACTTACCTATGTATTGTTTCAAATGTGGCGACATAAGTATAGTCATAAGTGGATTTACTTTGGCGCTGAGTAACCTTTCGTCTAGATTCGATTCTCTGTAAAAAAGAAATATTTTCTTAATACGACGAGTCGTCGATGACGATTGGAAAAATACCCACATCGTAATACACACTCGTGAATGATGGGTTTGCATTCTTTATGAGTAAGCTTGCGATGCTCCCGTTTGGGTACTTTGTTTGTCGACGTTTTGTTACAATTCGTAGTCGCGATTGTTTTTGTCGAGTCTTTTGGACGATGTTCCAAGTGCATACGACTGACACGTACTTCTAAAGGGCCTAGGTTTATTTCGGTTTCTTTTTTTGCGATTTTTTCCGCGCATTTCGTTGACTTCTGTCTAACAGGGAAATAATAACGTTGAAAATTACAATATTAATTATTTGAGTTTCTTTAGTAAAACTATGAAGCTTTGTGAATTTCTTCGACGACTATGCTTTAATACAAGAGAGGCTTCCACAGGGGAAAAAGGAGGTTCCCCCGGCCCAAATTTTTTTAGGGGCCCGCGTGCATAATAATGAATCCTTTAGAAAAAATGACCAACTCTTGGGAAAAATATCGTGCCCTTTCAAGGGAAGGGTCTGTACAATTTTCCCCCGGGCATCGGATTTTCTCTGCACGTCCTTGAGCTTCCAACCTTCAACCGCATTGGTTCACTTTGTTCATTGGGAGCTCCGTTGAAATACCCTTGAAAATTGAGTAAAAAAAATTTACGTGATTTTCTGAGCTTTTGAATACATTTTGAATTCTTTTGAACTTTTAAGGATCAAAATTTTAACTTCTTGAGTATTTGTTAATTATTTTTTTCTCTCTTGAAGGAAAACTTGAATTCTAAAATTAAAATTAATGTAAAAAAAACTTGTCATTTTTGACTTATTAGTTCAAGAGACTTTTCCAGTTTCAGGCACGTTGAATAAAAATTGGAATTATTTCCGTTTAAATGACGAATTAACAAGCTCAATTATGACGAGTTCGAAGTAAGCAGTTGGATAATAAAATAAAATAGAAGTATTTTTTAAAAATTGGAATCTTTTCCGTTTAAATGACGAATTAACAAGCTCAATTATGACGAGTTCGAAGTGAGCAGTTGAATAATAAAATAAAATAGAAGTATTTTTTATCGTTTTCAATCTCAAAATTAATTTTTTTGCATTTTTTTTATCCCATAATTCCGGTAAATTTTGCTGGTATATCTCGTCACGAAAAGGAAATTCAAAGACGATAAATTTAAAAACCAATTTTACGAAATTGGAAATTTTCTTTTCCTGCCCTAATGCTAAAATTTCACAGGGAAAGGGGAAGGATGGAGGGAGATTTTCTCGACAACGATATTATCTAAAATTTTAAAAATAATTGAAAAGAAAAAAATTAACCAACTCGAGCGAAGACAAAAATTTTCACATTTCATCGCAAAAATTGGCGATTTAAATTATTTGGCGGAAGGGCGTCGAGATTTGTGCGCAATTTTTTGTAAAGGCATCGAAAAGTCGACAAAAAATTGTTTTGAGGGGGGAAAAAAGAGACTATCGCCAAAAGCCTCCTATTGCAACAAAAATTTTCACGTTTTATCATAAAAACGAACGATTTAAATCATGCGAGAGGAGCGGGGTGAAATTCATGTATAATTTTTTGTAAAATTATGCAAAGGTCGACTGAAAAATCACCTTCAGGGGAAAGGGGAGGAAAATTATTGCTCAAAAATGAGAAGTTTAAATTACGTAAGAAAAACGGGATGAAGTTCATGCACAATTTTTTCTAAAATTATCCAAAGGTCGACTGAAAAATCGCCTTGAGGGGGGGGGAGCAAGATTATTGCCTAAAAATAAGCAGTTTAAATTACGCGAGAGGAGCGGGATGAAGTTCATGTACAATTTTTTCTATAATTATCCAAAGGTCGATTGAAAAATCGCCTTGAAGGGGAGGGGGAGGAAGATTATTTCCCAAATCTTCTTACTACAACAAAAACGTTTACATTTTATTGCAAAAATGAGCAATTTAAATTAAGTGAGGAGATAGGGGAGTGGTTCGTGTACACTTTACAGTAAAATTATCGAAAAATCGGCTTAAAAAATGCTTTGAAGGGAAGGGAGGGGAAATAGTTACTAAAATTCTCCTATTAAAAATGGCACTTTTCTGTTCTATGAATAAAACACAATTGTTTTATTCATAAATATGTTAAAATTTGGACAAAATTCGTAAAATTTCATTCCATTTTATTTTTACAATTCCAGATGATTGTCCATTACGATAACTAGAGCCGTTAAGGGGGGGGGGCGAGAATACTTTTTGGACCCAGGCTTTCTGGAGGAGCTCGATAAATTTGGAATTTGTATTTAATCAGGAGGTAATTTTCTTTAATTTATTAACTACTCGTAATAAAATATCAAAAGTAAATTCAGGAGAACGCCCAAAATTACCATGAGCTCTCGACACTGCCGAAAATTCTTTTATCGATCAGTATAATTATGTATTACTATTTGACAATTTCTCTTTATCGTCGAATCTATACCAAAATAAGAGCAAGCACGTATGTAAATAGTACAATAATCTGAGAACATTCGGATCAGTATAGAAATCTTATCACTTGCCTTATCTCATTCACATAGATAAACAGCCAAGATAAGGATTGAAAGACTCGTCGATGGTGGAACCTGACATTACAAGTGCACGAAAGGTTTATACTTGATATTTACTTGGAAGGTGAATAATGAATTTGTATATTATCCAACGGGCATCTTTTTTCGTTTATCGAATCGTTTAGGTGTTCTTCCATACAATCGGAATGAAAATAATGACCGCATGTTGTAGCCAGGATGTAAGTGTTAACCTATTTCGGATAAAAATTAACGACCAATTATACGCGTCGCGGTGGCATAAAATGGGGAAAATTTTATTCCCGAAATTTCGCTAATAAAGTGGAAACGAAATATATATTATCATTAATAAATAAAGCTCTTTTCATGTATAACAGTAATTTCGTATCTAATACGCCTGCTGAAGATTGTCACGCAACTTATTAGATAGCGGTGTATTCAAATAGCGGTAGCGTGTATGTGTAAGGCATCATTATAACACTAAAAATTGTCTTCGCTTTGGCCTGGTTTTTTTATTATTTTTTCTTTCGCTAACGTAAAAAAAAAATACTCGGAATTTTTATCAAAAACGAATAAAATAAAGAAAAAATTACACCGAACGTTATAGGTGCTTTTTAGTTATATCGGTGAATTTACTATGCGATCTTACCTCGAAAGCGTCCGTACAAACAGCACAGAAATAATTTCTTCTTACAAAATGTCTATCTGCTTTTACGGCGTTTGTTTTATTCTCGAATACGTTATCTGTTTTCGTTTGGTTGCTGCGAGGTAGAAAGAGAGGAAAACGTGAAAAAAAGAATTGGTAAGAAAAATAAGGGAAATTGTTTTTCGTGTAAAGTCCGATTTTCATTAAACGTTTATTACGTAATTTAAAATGATATGCAAATTACTATTCAGTTGTGTTTATACAGGATGGTACAAAATACAGCAAGTTTCGGTTTACTTACGACCGTATTTTGATTATTTCCGGAGCTATAATTTAGTCTGAAAATTATTAACTAAAACTAAATGAGTAACATTGTTAATGCGGAGGGTTTTAAGTCCAGTTCATACGATAGAATTCATTTACCATTTTGATCTATCGAGTTGTTCTTTGGAGCAGGAAATTGTTTGTCAGATGAACGTTGCAGCCTTTTCGTACACGTTTTCGTGTATAAAACAAACGAGCCGCCGATCTTTATAAAAGCTCGACGTTGGCGAAATCATTTTCTCTGGACCAATTGAATTTTATAAGCTGGTAATGACGCGTTGGCCGCGGAACGCTTATTCAAATGGCCGCACCCTCGAGTCTTCCAATGGTGTTGATTTTTATTGACTTTTCGAGCTTTTGTCCGGCTAAGTCGTGTTTCCCGTGCGGCGTTTCGTCCAATTTTAAATTTACTCTTTGCTCCGAGCTCGATTAGAATTTCAAATTTTTCTCGCGTCTTGAAAGGTGACGCGGATCGTTTTGCTCTGATGAGCTTGTAAGCTCGAATTTTCCCTCGATCAATACAAGTGTACGGATTCTCGAGTAATCGGGCTTTTTAATAAAGTATCGATACTTGGGTACAGACGGTTTTGGAGCTTGTGCGAATGTGTATTCTGAATTGTGATTTTTTCTTGCGCGAGTGTTTGCGTAGTATAATTTTATTAAATGATCGCGAAAACGTTCTAGAAGCGGGTAATTGAACGAATTGTACGTGGAAGAGGTGAATTCAACGATGATGTTAGTAGTGGAACAAACGGAATGGTTTTGCACCCCCTCCCTCTTCTTTCCATTCAAAGGGACACCTTTTTCTTTTAAGAAGGAGTCCTAAGGAACATCAAAAAATTTGGAAAAATGGGTTGAGGGTTCGTATACTCGTGGAATGGCTCAATTTTTTATAGGCAAGGAAGGGACGTTTAATTACGGGGATTTTTAGGGGAAAAAGTTGATCGAAGAGAAAAATGATAATGGCTAAAAATACTTTTTGTGAAATTTTCTACAAATTATATCACTAACGATACTTGACCAGAACGCAGTGTTGACCAGAAAAACGCGAAAAAATGTTGTCATGCTCATGAATGATGATCTTGATATTTTCAAGTCATAACTACATGTCATAGACGACAAGTTAATTTACGGCGACATATCATGATCATGAGTGACATATACGATGACACAGGCCGTTGTCATGGCGACGTTTCATGCTCATGAGTGATGACCTTGATATTTTTGTCATAATAACATGTCATAGATGACAGGTCATTGTTATGGCGATATATCATGATCATGAGTCATATACTATACCATAACAAGTCATTATCTTGGTGATGTGTTATGGTTACGGTTACGATTGACATGTGATATGTAATGACTTGTTACGATGAACGTCATTGGAATTATAAGTGTCATGGTCGTGAATGACATATAATCATGCCTTGGTGATATGTCGAATGACATGTCATGGTGATATCCCATGGTCATGTTATGACGACATGTCGTGGTGACCTGAATAATGACATATGTCATGATAAGTTAGGTGATTATTTTTTCCTCTCAAAACGAGTTATACGTCGTATATTCATGTTCAACGAAAAATAATTTTTTTATATCACCCTTATTATGTCATAGATGACTATTCATTGTCATGGCGACGTGTCATGGTCAAGAATAACATGTGATCATTTTTTGGTGATATGTTGAATGACTTGTCATGAAGTGTCATGGTCATGAGCAACGTATGATCATGTTTTGATGATATGTCGAATGACGTCCAATAAAGTGTCATGGTCATAAGTAACATATGATCATTTCTTGGTGATATGTCAAATGACATGTCATGAAGTGTCATGGTTGTAAGTGACATGACCATGCGTTGATGATACGTCGAGTGACATGTCATGGGGAGCTGATTAATGATGACATTTTCATGGCAACAAGCAAGGTGATGATATGTGAATATGTTATTCATGACACCATACCACGTTATGGATGACTTTTCATTGTTATGGTCTGGAGTGGCATGTGATTATGTCTTGGTAGCATGCCAAGTGACATGATATGATGGCAAGTCATTGTTATGGTGACGTCGCATGGTTGCGAGTGGCATGTGACATCAAATGGCGTCCTTTGATGAACATCATTGTCGTGAAGAGACATAAAAATGTCATACTGTGTTGTGGACTTGTACCAGTGGCGGCTCGTGGTGATTGAGGGTGGAAGGGCTCTTCGCAGGTGATTCATTAAAAAAAATATTTTTTAAAATTTATACCATTTATTACGTTATATTAAAAAACCTGCTACATTAGAAATTAAGGCGCCAGGATTCTATCTGGAAGACTGGAAGTTATTAATATCGGGAGGGGTATCAATCAGAGTTACGTTGGTTATGCAAAATCGTAACGCGGACTCAGCGTAGCAGAG
>QBDW01000550.1:0-25130 GCA_003261595.1 Maconellicoccus hirsutus | reverse complement strand
TTCTTAAATTCATGGCACCAACGCGCGACTATCGAGAAGGATACCACTTTCCCATACACTGAGGTTACTTCGTTATAAATTTTTTTCGGTTTCAAGCCTTTTGAGTGGTGAAAAACGAATTACAGAACGAATTTCTATCCTGGACGGCATGTTTACTCTGGCGAAAATTTCAACAGACAATAACTCTGGTCCACGCGAACGAACGGGGTCGTGTTTGCGGCTAGGGAGGGGAAAACTCACCAAAATCATGTGGTTAAAACCGTTTTACGTTTGGTCCATTTTTACGCCTTCTATAAAAAAAGTGAACTTACTTTTTGATAGACCCTCGTAGATGCTTTTTATTTCGATATTTTGGTGTTAATTTTTCATTTTTAATTTTTTGAATTTGATATTTTTGTTTCAATTCCGATATTCAAGTTTTTACGAGTCGATTTTGATATTTCAATTATAATATTTTGATTTTAATGATTTAATTCGATGTTTTGATCTGGTTGTTGAAATTCTGAATTAATATTTTAATTCAGAATTTTTTTATTTGATATTTCGATTTTATGGTTTCAATTTGGAATTTTCGATAATGTTTTGATACTTTAATTTGATAATTTAGATGTTGCTGTTCTGATGCGTCGATTTCGATTTTTCGATTTAAAATATACTTCGATTTCGATTAAAAATTCGATTCTGTTATCTATATTGATATTCCAAAAATCGCGATATATCGATTCCAAACTCACGCGTATTTTTACTTGTCAACTTTTGGCATTTTTCTCACTAATTTATTCCTTCTAGATTCGGAATTTGCAGAAAAACAGCACGTAAATACAAACTAATCTATTTCAAGCCCGAAGGCAACGGTAAAATCGCAATTCATCGAGCTTCCACTTCGCAAACTTCTTTATAGAATGAAAAACAAAGGTGAGAAAACCCAAGAGGAATAGTTTTATTCAAGAAGAAAAAACAAAAAACACGTCAATACAAAAGTAAAACAAAACAATATAAATAATCGAATATTGAAATTATCTAAAAGCTTGAAAGAGTCATAATGCAATTAAAATTTGAAAAAAAGATGAAAATTTGCGATCATTAAACACGTTTTAAATTTCGATATCAGTGGAATGCTATTAAACTTTTTCCATGAAAAATCATATTTAAACATTTCGATAAATAATTTTAAATTTACGCGAAAAAAACTAAACCGATTGTCATCACAGAGGTATAAAGATATACGAAGGATTTAATGAAATACCAATTCCCTTTTACAAACAGGACATTTATCACAAGTTTGAAGGCATTGTCGTAGGCAATCCGTATGGAATATGTGATGACAAGGTGTAATACGCGCCAATTGCATATCATTCAAGCAGACGGCACAGACATCTTCGAATTCCTCCAATTCCAATTTAGTAGCGTATCTGAATGGCGATATGAGGGCTTTTTCGCGATTCAATATTTGTAAACTACCCTTTGTTAATTTTTTATAAGTCAGGTATACGTTTAGGTAAAAGGCTATCAATGCTCCTCGATAAAGCCCTCGCCAAAATAACGCCGAAGCAAAACCCAATGATAGAATTTGACCGGTGACGCTTAACAGTACCGGAGCCCAAAGGGTTTCTAAATTCTCCAAATGGGGGATTTGAAAATAAGATAAAATCGCCGGAAACGAATCCGCGAACATTTTCTCCGAAGCGAGGTAATAAACGGCGGTGCAAAATGTGAAATATACCGTGGGTTGGTAATAATGTAAACGTTGCTCTAGACATAGTACGAATAACATGAATACTAAGGTTATCACGAATGTAACGGCTTTGGTTACTTCTAGCACGATTTTGGTTGCTGACATGGCTAAGTGTTTTATGGTGGAATGGCTTGCTACGTTGATATATGGTGACCAATTACTTTTCTCGAGCATTTGTTTCATGTATGAGTAACAATAGCTGATCACGTTGTAGAACATCAACGAATACAGAGCTGTGATATTTTGATCTGATAGCAGGACTTTTTCGCAGATTGTGAAAAAGACTATCTGTAAATTTTTTTGCATTAGTTTTGTAGTAATTATAATCGAGGTAATTAGAATTAAAATATGTAGTAGATATCTAGTACAACTTCGCTAGTCGATTAGAATTTATGTAAATTTTTTATTTTTTTTTTTATATTTTAAGAATAATTTATACGAGTATTTTAGAAATAGTAGTTACCTGGTTAATAGTCACCGAGATGTTACTCAATTTTAAAAACTCTTGTTCTACTTTGTCCACGTGAGACATAAATGATTCAAAGATGCATTTCGCCTCGTGAGATTTCTCTTTCAATATTCCTGCATAATCGAAAAAATTAATTAATTACACGTTTATACCGTATTCGAACTTAATTATGGACGGAAACGGCTGATCGTAAGTTTTGTATTTTAATTGCCTTGGAAAATAATTAATTATGTAATTGCTTTTATAAATCGTACACGTAGTTCGCAACGACGTAGCTAATCGTTTTTAAAACAATGTGAGGAATTATTTACCCCCTTTACTCTTCCCTCCCCTTCCTATCCAATGAAAACATACTCTCGCAAAAATCAACATTTTTTGGTCATTTTTCTTGCGCAAGTTTCGTTTATAAATTTATTGCGCGATGTTGCCAAGTAAATATTATTTTCAATCGACGATAATTTTTGGTTAATTTTTATCTTGAAAAAAACTCCAAGAGATTTTGTTGGAAAAATTAAATCGTCGATATGGTTTACTCGAAAGTCTAAAAAAATTGGTCATCCACTTCCCCTCTCTCGGATTTTATTTTTCATCATCACGAACTGTTGACTTGAAGAGATAATTTCAAATGCATTAGTGTTTGCACTTCTCATGGGAACTTCTCTCCCAGACGATTTTGTCTTCCTTGTTACTTCACAATAGCGGCTGTTTTAATGCGTAGCCGCTCGAAGTTTCACCAAACTCCATCGAAAAGTTTATTTTTATCAAAATTTTATAGCTTTCAAAACAATATAACTTGGTGAAATTGCGACGAAATTTTAAAAGTACAGAAAAATTGTCGATACAAAAAATTTTCCTTTTTAAATTCCCAACAACTTTTATTTCAAACATTTTTCTCTCAAGTCACCCCACGCCTTTCAAAGACGCCCCAATTGAGTTATCTTATTTGTGATGCTAACGATAAATGGTGAAAATATGACGAAATTTGAGGAGGTACGAAAAAATAATTCATACAAAAAATGTCTCTCATTCAATTTGCAACAACTTTTGTTTCAAAAATTCTTTCCTCAAGTCGCCCCAAGCCTCACAAATACGACCCCCAACATGGGTGTTCCATATAAATTGTGGTTTATCATTTTCGACCCATGACATGAGCATTTATATTCGACTATTTATAGTTTTTTTTAGTTGGAAGGGGAGAGGGAAGAATAAAAAATAACATGAAATTTTGCTTTTCTGTGGGTACTCTGCGTAGCTGCAGGAAATTCTCAAAATAGGCTTTGATGCTTCGCTGACTTGTTTTTTGCATAAAAAGTCGTGCAATATTTTGAAAATTTTATTGGCCAATTTTTTATTTTTTATTTAATGGTAAAACTGTATCGAAATTTTCAGATTATTTGATATATGATTTTTTTTATGCTGACATCAGGTTTATTCGAAAAAATGTTGAAAACTATTTTTCTTAAAAAAAAAATGTTGTTCAATGGCGTCATCATATATACACTCCCCTCCCCCTATTCAAAATCTATTCCCATTTACGCGATATAATTGGAAAAAAAAGCGTTCTTTACGCTGGCTTACTCTTGAAATTCCGTAATTTCTCAAGCACATCGTACTTTATGGTGTTGTAATACAATACCATCAAAATGGCGGCGCAGAATAATCCATAAATCGATAAAATCTTGTTACCGAACGGACTCGCCAGTCCTGTGATTAACGTTATGAACAATGAGGCTGCAAGAAATCGCGCGAATCATCTCGATATTTCAACGTCAATTGATGCAAATTGCAAAAAATTACGAAAAAACTTACCAAAATATACATTAGCTTTTTCCACGTTGGCTCCGTGAAGCGACGAATAAACGCCGAAATCATTGCTACCAGATCTATGACGAAATTTACATTTCGAACGAAATAACATCAACATGATGAGTCCTGTAAATAAAAATAAAAACAATTACGCCATATTTTTATACGAGGATTATTCCACGAATCGTTTCATGTACTCGCGGTATCTGTTTAACTGAGGAAAAAATTCCAACTACGAACTTAAGTACGTGTTTGTGTTGATATGGAGGAAAAAAAGTAGGGAAAACGTGTTAAAGACAGATTGTTGTTGTAGAGTGTGAATAACCATTTTGACGTAAAATGTTGCATTATGGCGATGTTAGTTACACGAGTTGACGTGTATGGCGAAATTCCAAATTTCGCTATAAGCCACGTGCTTTTGAGACGATCTTTTGTCTGTGGAGGCAACATTTTGACGATGAGGTTAATGAATCGTCACGTTGTGAATTTAGAAAGTCCAAGTGGGACGGTGATTTTCGAGGAATTTACGCGAACCCGGAAGGAAAGAGTTTGCAGCGTGGAGATTTTTTTTCGAGTTAAATCAGTGTGAAGCGATTGTGAGCATTTTTGGTTATTAAATTTAAGTAAAAATATTCCCAAATTGTGGTATATTGAATTAAACGTTTTTATATGTTAATAAAGGAAGAAGAATTTTTTTCACGTATTAATCTAACCGGCAAACTTGAACATGTAATAGGTTACGTCAACCGGAGTAAATATCTCTATCAAGATCTAATCTTAGAAACCACATTTAGGTACATTGAAAACTTATCTAAAATTCGTTTACCTGTCCGGATAATAAAAACGCACAAATTAGACAACCGACGAAAAATAACTATCGACGAGATAAACTATAAAAAATAATTCGAGAACTACGTGACAACTAACACTCGTGGTGATACATGCGACTTCGTGAAAAATGATAATTGCCAACGCAGCGAATGTTTATATCTCGGCGAGAACCAACGGTGATTTCGCGTTTGCGTACGACGTGGAAAAAAAAGGGAAACTTAAAAATATCTTAAATTCGTGACGACGATTTTTGCAAAGAAGGAAGTGCAAAATCGGGCCTCCTAAAGATGCGATGTTTATTGGCCCACGTTTTTGTTATTACATCAATTTCGTTGTTTTCTCAGACGTGAGCAGGCGACCGGAAGTTGTTATTGTTGGATTTTTCGACGAAATGTAAATACAATATCGTGCATTTGTATCTCGCGAGATGTTTGGCTTTAATAGGGTATTTATCTCGTGATGAGGGGGTGATAATGAGGTAATATTTAGATCATGGAATGGCGGATATTTATATTTCATGCATCATCTCGTAGTCGTTGATAAATTTTCAGAATTTTACGTATTTTTAAAATTATATTAATATCCGTAAAATTCCACCTGACGTAAAATCCTCGAAAAATCATAAATTACAACTTACATGTCGTCCAGGGAAAATACAATATCGCGATACTTGAAATTTGTTTTTGAATCAAAAAACAAAAGTATAAATCGTAATTGTAAATTTTTTCTTAATGGCTCGCGCGACCACTAACGTACTTACGCGATTTATATTCGTGTAATACTGCGATAAAACTCATTACAGTTTTTTCTCTCCATTCCGATGAATCATTATCTGGGGTTTCAAGTCGTAAAAAATCAAAAGTACGTTTAATTACCGAACGTCTTGATTTCTTGAATTAATTATCGTATTATCGTACCGAGGCCGTAGGTTTTCTTTCGTGTCAAAATGAAAATTTTACGAGGAATTCATCTTGTACGAATAATAATTTTAAACGCGATAATTTAAACGATCGGTGGAGATTGTCGCGCGAGGAGGGAAAAGTACCTTTTCTCTGTGTATGCAACAAAGAAAAAAATTATGTGTTATCGCGAAGTGTGCGAAAGTTCTTTCTGTTGTATTTTATTTAAATCAAGTGTAAAATTGCCATTTACCACATGCGGTTAAACGACGAACATATTTTTCACGATTTTCTAGTTGAGATGAGGAAGGAAGGGTTGCAGATGAACAAGTTGAACGTAATTTACAAGAAAATATTATTCGCTTTAAAAATAATCAAAGAAGTACGCAATTGTTTCTTGTTACTTGTTCGTGAAATTGAAAATTTTTCATGCAGCTTTGGATTGGAAAAAAATAATGTCTATCTGCTGTGATTCATGTAGTTTGTAAAAATTCAAAAATGAACTAATTTTGCTTTTTAATTATTATGCAATTATTTAAATTAACGAAGCACTTCAAAATTTATGCAACTTATTTTTAGAAAACCTTCGAGAAACTAAGAGACGAAATAAGTCCTCCAAAATTTTTCTGAAATCTATCGAATCAGATTTTGAAAGTTGATAACCTCTTTAAAAGTAATGATCTGTTTGAAAAAAAAACAATAAAATAATGGTCATTTTACATTTTTTGATGTCTTTATTGAAATTTTATATCGTAGGAGTGAATAAAATTGATATTTTCTTGCTATAACGTGTTTAAAATAGTTTAAACTTGAAATCAACCATAAAATCATGACAATATTATTTTGAAATGAAATTAGTAGAAGAATTCATATCAAGCAAAATCTTGCAAGAGACAAAAGCTCAAGATGATTTGCTGTAAAACGACTATTTAATCATGAATAATTGCATCGAGTAAGGTTTATTATTATACTAAAAAATTGAAATAGCTTTTGCCGTCGTGTTTAAGTTATCACTATGGAAAAGTAGTGATGTTCTATATCTTTTTAAGCTGGTGAACGAACGATCAGTAACTAAAAGTTTAATATTACTTAACTATTTACTGTTGTGATTCATTAATTAATTGAATAACTCATTTAATTACAGAGTTTTAATTTTTAAATCAAAAACTTTTCAAAATAAATAAAATTAAAAATAAGATAACATTATCAACGACGTTTGATTGGTTGCGTTGTAGAATGTAGATAACAAGTAACCACGTTATCAGGTACATCGTTTCAGGTAGCCTTACTTGTAATAATTTCAATGTGATTCTTGAATCGCAAGAATATCTCGATAAAACTAATTATTTATTGTGTTTCACGTTAAATTCATGCAAATAAAGTCGAAAATCATCATATCGAACTAAAATCATTTTATTTCTTCGCAAACAACGCTAAAATTTGAATAGTGCATTCCGCTAGTTGCTTCGCGTCTGTGGACAACCTTAGTGTACAATGTACACATTTCCGCAACCTTTACGTATCCACCGCTGTTTCAGCTTCACTACGCGGCCATCTTTACTTGAAACATCCCGACGACAATAACATTGATAAGGTGGGAGAAAAAAACTGATAAAATAAGAAAAACATATGGGGCTAAAAATCTTGTATCACAGTAGTACGGCGCGATAGGTAAATTATGTAGTTGGTTTGTAACCGCATTCGCGATACTGTTTTGTTTGGTTTCACACTAGACGACTCGTTGAAACTTTCACTTTAAACATCTCCGCAAGCTCGACTCGTATCGTGGTGTGCTTTTATAAGTATAAATTTCAAAATGGAATACAAAATTTTACCGAATAATTGCGCGAATTGATTCGTATATTAGATCGCATTTGTTAGGAGGATAGTATCCTCCTTTTTGGTGATAATTATGTTGGTCGCGATGACAGAAATGCTAGTGTCCGTGGCCGAACTGTCGAATGTGTTGTCGGTCTTAGCAGTTTTGATATGCTTCTGTGCTATGTTCCTCTTGATTATGAGGTTAGTTTTCATTTCAATTCATCGTATTTCTATTCATCGAGTTAATGATTCATTTATGTTTATGTAAACATTGTAATTCCTTATCAACCCAATTGGCGTTTTTTATCACCTTGACGTAAATCGTATCGTGAACCGTATTCGTGAAATCTACTATTTTTAGGATCATACGCCATGTCACGGATCAATAATATGAATAACAAGCATTCGTCCATTGGGAACCTAATTCTTAATCGTTAATTTCAAAGCTATTATCGTTTCATTTTGCTGTATTGAGTAATCCACGATTCCGTAGCTGACACCGTGTAAATTGTGTATTTGTTTTTTCATATGCACTACCATGCAATTGTGACGAAATCAAATAACACGTGTGCTTTATAATTCGAACCAATTTCCACATAATTAAATTGTATTGTCGTATTGCGTGTATTCGTGATGCAAATTCGCCATTTCACAAGGTCGAGGTGATGAAAACGCCATAAGGAAGAGCGGAAATTTCTACGGAGGAGGAAATTTTACGATGTTTGGTTATCTTCAAGGAAGAGGATATATGGATGCAAATGAAAAAAATAGCGAGTTTTTCTGGTTTGTGGGAAATTACCGCTGTAAAAGTGTGAAAAATTAGCACAAGTATTGAAAAAAGTTGCATCAGCTGCAAAATGATGTAAATTTTCATAAATTTAACCAATATGTGGGTCGGATGTTGGTAGAAGAGACGATAGTGGGTGGTTGTCGAACTATGCAAAAAATTAATTTAAGGTGTCGATGTCGGTGGAAAAATTGCATCAATTATGACGATTCCATCCAAAAATTGTGAAAATTTATTCAAATACTGAGAAAATTATCCCAAAAATGTTTTTATATCGAAAATGTACAAATTTTGATATATTGAATTATTCTTGGAAAAAAATTAATAATTTGTAAAAAAAATATTAAAATACAAAAAATTGATCATTCTAATAAATTCTCAAAATTTAATAATTCTTTAGACCTTGCTGTCAAAATATTCTAAAATTCATTGAAACCAGGTTGAACTACGCCCGAAATTTGAAAATTCGTCTAAGTCGTAGACTTCGAGGAAATTTTTCATCTAAATATCTCGTTGTAATGTAAAATCTATTTTTGCATCTTGAAATTATCGTATCGAATACTGACGCCTTCAACATGCAAATCTGCCATTTTTCATCGAACCAATCCTTCCAACCGGCTTTTTAATTCTTCAATATAAATTGATGGTCACTTCTCGTAATCGCTTTTTCGACGACTTCTCTAATCAAATCTCCTCCTCTGTGCCATCTTTCATATCCATTGAAAAATTTCACCGGGATTCATAGAACCCCAACATCTTTCGCTGTCATTTCACCAAATCTCATCAACATTCTCATTCCCGCGATAATAAAGTTAAATAATCTAATCATACGCTTTATCACGTATAATTACGCTTAATCTAAATTAATCATACGAAGCTTTGGTATTCACTAACTACGAGTTTATTTTAAACAGTATTTTTTTTAGAAACATGACGGTCTTTTGGTTACACGGTGAAGATTTCATGTTTTCCAGTTCCGTACATCACGTTCAGCAGCGTATACCTCAAATGAAAATGATGAAAGTTCATATACCGTTTACTTTTAAATTACAAGAAAGCTCGACAGCTTCTTATACAGGTAATGTTTCCTCCTTTTTGTGTGTTTTTCTGTTGTTTTGTTTACATTTCTCATCAATGGGACTGTTAACGTGCATTCATCTCATATCGACCGGTTCTTCTTGTTTATGCGAATTTTATTACTATTTCAATCTATCGACGTTTAACCTTGTTTTGGAATTTGAAAAAAAAATAAATTTAGGAAGCTTCGAAGCGGTAATGAGAATTATAATTACGTAAAATGTCATACGCGTTGTAATTAACCGATATAATGATATTGGTGGTGTACCGTGCCTTGGGACTGGTAACGTTACGTCGTTATTAAGGAAATCCACGTATTTTTTGACCATATTACGGCGTCGTTTCGCTATAAAATTTCATCGCGGTAATTTACCAAAATGATACGGCTATATTTACAGTAATTATAAGCTATTGTCGCGTTTCGGTGCATTGCGACCTTCGACATCGAACGTTACTCGGTAATAGATGTTCGAAGCGATGCTTTTGGTAATGACGATCCGCGAACGGAATTACTTCGCGACAAGAGACGATCTTGAAGAAGGTAACTGAGCGGAAAGTTCCTCTTGTTGACGACGCATTTGAACCTAATACAAATCACCTGGTGGGTGATAGGTCTCTAGCGTGGGTTTCGAACCTGTTGTGTACGCAGGGGTTGGGTGTAGAACGGGCAAATCGTACAAGGTAGGTGAACTTTAAATGTGAAAATTTTTCTCCGTGGAATTTCATGTTGAGTTTGTTTGTTATTGACATGGTCGATTTTTGTTTGTTTGCGAGCATCTTCAGAGGTCATCTTTTGTCTCTTTCACACTGAATGCTTGATGAGTTTTAGATGTTTTTTTTTCGATGTAGATCCGTGTTGTGTGATTTACCGTCTCGAAACGGTATTTTTAGGTTGATTGTGGATGTGGACATTCGAAGTTGGAAATACTTTGGAAATTATTTAAAAAAGGAATAAAAAGTGATTAAGAAAGAGTGCGAGGATGAAGTAAAAAGAAACTGCGGATATTGCAAGAAATCAAGGGGGCAAGAGGGGTATCACGCGTCTCTACGTACATAAACAGTGAAATATTTGAAAATACAGAAGACAAAAGAGCTCAGCTGCTTCAAATGAAGAATTTTCCCCATTTCAAAGATGCTAAAAAATTAACATTTTTTATACCAAAGCGCTACTTTTCAAAATTATTTTCCAATTTTTCTAGTTTCTATTTTTTGAGATTTTTTTCTGTGAAAAAATTATTTTTTGTGAATTCTCATTATTTTATGTACACGTGGAACACGTGGAATTTTTTATTTTAAAAAAGCTCGAATCCACTCTTTTCATTTTTTTTGTCCACATGAGACGTTGTGTTCATTGTGCTTTGAACTTCATGTTTTGTGGTCGTTTCTTTACGTAATTTATGCTTTTCTATTGAGAAAGTGCGAAAAATTTGCTAGATATTTGGTCTTCTACAAAAGCTTCATCGATGAAGAAAAATCAAGGGAGTTCAGGAGCTATCCTCATGCTAAAGTTTTGATCTCTTTTACGAACTTTTTGATTTTATGTTTTTTACTTTTAAAACTATTTTCACTCTTGTCTTGAATTCATATTTAAGCTTCGATTTTATTCGATGACGTAACAGAGGCGAATTTAGAGAAAAATTTTACAAAAATTGATCATAACTGCAATAAAAAGTTCAAAGTTTGAAAAGAAAAACAATTTTTCACGACTACAAATTGGTGCTCGGATTCTAATTTTGATTGAATCGTCGCATGAATATTGCAAACATGTTTTCAAGCAAGAAAAAACATGAAAAAATGGTTTTTGGTACTTTTTCAGAAAATAAATTGCTAAATTGCAAAAACGTGAAAAAAGGGTAAATTTGGTGACAATTTTGAAAAATTTATGGCTAAAATTTTGACTTTTCCTCTTCAAAAAAGAAATGTTTGTGATATTTTTTAGAACGAAATTTCATTTTAATGAAAACAAATACAAAATCTGGTAATTTCATGTAGAACTGTATTAAAATTTTAGATTCTGGATTAAAGTTGTCGATTTGAATCGATTAATCGATTAATTTTTTATAAAAAAATCGACTTGAGCAGTCGATTAATCTGTCGGGTTGATTTAAATCGATCGAGTTCATTCAAAAAGTTTGAGTTCATTTAGGTAGTTTTTATTTTCAATTTTTCAAGTCTTTTTGAGCTTTTACTTGATGAATCGAAAAATGAAATTTGAAAGTTATTTAGTCCTATTATTTATTTTTACCCGATTAACACTGAAATTAAAATTCAAAATTTTTTTAATATTCAAGTTTTACCGTATTTTTATTTTTTTTTACCAATTTTTATTTTTTGATTGGTTTATTTGTTATTTTGGGTCATAAGAATAGATTTAAATTAATTCGGGCCCATTTTAAATCGGTTGGAATTGATCAAATTGATTTGAATTGAACAAGTTGAACGATTGAATCGGTTAATTGACCTGAAATCGTGATGAATCAACTTGATCGATTAAATCGCAAATTGATCGAATTTTTTCAAATCGATAAATCGATTTTTTTTCAAATCTACAGTCCTTTTTCAAACTTGAGGAGTCATAAATGACGGCGTTTCTCGTTTTTACGCAAAAAAAAGAAAAGAGACATAATGGAAGAGATTTTCCGAGATTTTTCAAATTTAAAACAAATATTTTCAGTTTTGACGTGATTTTTTACATTTTTTTTGAAAAATTTTAAGTTTCGCGTGTATTTTTAAATTTATTTTTTTTAATCTTCTTTTCAAGTTTTGAAAAATTTTTGTTTCTAGTCATTTATTTTACAGCGTTATATTTTTATTATTTAGTAAAATTACCAACGTTGGAAAAATACGTTGAATGACCTTCTTATCGAAATTTCACCTAAATCGTGTACGCGAATGCAATTCGAATATTTAATTGTGGAAACAAAATGGAGAATATTTCAGATAATTGAAATTTGCGCAATTACACAGCACGGAGAACAAGAAAAAGGTTTTAAAAAATGTCCAACTTATCATCGGCTTGACCTTAGTGCGACGAATGGTCTGTAACTCTATTGTTTATCGATTCATTGCCATATGCAGAGGCTTGCACGAGCGGACATCTCGATGTCTGTGGCGTCGGTTGGAATACATATGAGTTTCGAGTATACGGCATCGCTCGAAAATTGCATTTCGAAATTTCCAACGTCGGTGGCATCCGAGGGAGCGCAAAGTGCAGGAAAATTGAAGGAAATGGATGAAAAGTTTCCGGAAATTGGATAATTTGGTATTTTCGCTTAGTGAACTTTGGCGGATCATCGTTGTAAAATACTTATCAGGCGAGTAATTGAAATTCAACGGAGTTCATTTGGCGAATAAGGTAGTGAAGACGTGTTCATGGTGGTTTGTTTGTGTTGGTTGTACTTAGAGGATTGTTGTCATCATCGCGGATGTTGTTTATCGATGAATTTTCTTATTTTTTTGTCGTATCGTTGCATTATCCGCGGATTGCCGATATGCTGCGATGAAGGAGAAAACGCGGAATCTGGAATGGAATCTATTAAAAAATCAACGAATGACCTGAGAGTCACGGCGAACCTCTATTGTCCGCGATGTCGTCTCAAAGACCACGATACCGTTTCGTCCGATGGCCTCATCGAGGCGGTGATGTTGCGAGAAGCGCGGATACGATGATCCGTTAGGTTCAACGAAGCTGGAGAAATTCGGTCGAATCATAGTTCACGGTTAATTACCTCTTTGGTAATTTAACACGTTAGTTTGTCGGCCGGTCGGTGGAAATGCGATGGATGATGGCGAATTTTCACCAGTTTTGGCGTCCAGTGCACCGCCAAGAGTTGGGAGAAAGACGAAACCACTTTCACCGTGTTTCAGCGGATGGCGAAACGCAGACGATTCGATTGAAATAACGGGACGAACTGGTTCGGTGCCATTTCTCCGGCGCGTCTAGATACGCGGTGATTTGCCGGTGTACATCGTGCGGCCGTAATTACCATGTGCGAGGATTAATTGCGTAACCTTGAAGGGTGATTATTTACCCGAAGAAATTCCGCTAAGTGTCTGCGTTTCGATCGGAAAAGACGTGGTGTGAAAATACCCCCAACGACCTCGATTTACTTACAAAATCCTATTACATCGATTTAGACTTGGAAAGCTCGAGCAGGATGTGTTCAAAGAGATGGAGATTTTGTAGATTCGATAATTCTCGCGTGGATCGATGACGCTGTGACGTAAATGCGGATTTTTACCTCGATGATCCGGTTTCGTCGATTGTATAACAAACCACGACGTTCGATTAACACGTTTTTCTACAGTAAAATTTTTTCCTTTCGAGAAACTCGATCAGAAGTGAAAGTGCTTGAAAATTTTACTCGCCTGGAAAAAGATTACGAAATTGGAAAGCCGCAAGAAAGCAGGAAGTAAGGAAATGTAATTGGAAGCGAAAAGAAAGAAAACGAGGAAATGGAATTTTCCAACGATACAATTTTATTCGAATTTTTTTCTGCAATAAATATTACGCTGAAAAATTCGTTTTATTGGTCGAATAGAAATCGTTGAAATAAAATTTTTTCATTTCACAGAAACGTGTCACGTGATTTGACCATTTCGACGAAACTTGAAGTAAATTTACGATGTTCGTGAAAAAATTTTAATTAAAACCGCAAATTGTGGTTACATCGTGAGGATGTTGTTGGATAATTTTACAAGACGAATATCCACGTGGTGCCTAAAAGGTCGTCAAAGTCATGAAAATTGCGGAATATTTTCAAGGTGACGTGGTGGTTGGTCGTAGGTGTCCAGAGTTAGGCTCAAAAATGGAGAAATTAATTAATGGAAAAAATTTCTGAAAATTTTTTATTCATGTCATTAAAGTGGTAACACTGTACATTTGACGGAATACGCCTTTATCGTCATGTTTTCACGTTTCAACAGATGAACACGTGGGAAAATAAACTTACCTACACGTGGTTCGAAGAATTTGTTAATTTTTCGTTAATTTTGTATTCGGAATTTAAACGAATGTTTGGTGATTTAATTTACGTAGAAATTTTCTTTTCAGATATAATCGTTGAAAAATTGTTGAAATAGTAAACATTTTTAAAACGATTAAAAAATTGTAAAATGTGTGTTATAAAGTGATTAACTGCGCTAATTACAAAATTATGAAATTGAAAAAACAGTAAAGAAGTAAATTACATAAACAACAAAATTTTCAGAAATTATGAAATTTATATAACCGTAATTATTTACATTAAAATATCATCACTTTCGAGAAATTTAATTGAAAATTATTTCATAAAATTGTGTCAAAATATTTTTACATTTTTTTTGTTGTGATTTATAATTTAAAATTTTTTTCCAATTGAAAAAAAATTATGTTTTTCATAATTTTCAATTACTATAAAAAATTGAAATTTTTGAAATTAATTTTTCACTCATGGAACTGTAATTGAATCGGTCAGAACCAAAAGGTCATAAGTCCAAAAATCGCATTTTTCAGGAATCGAAAAAAACTGATTTATTTCAAAACTAAATAATTTAAAAAATCGTAACTCCGCACATTGAAAGGGGACCACAAGACTCGATTTTCAGGCTTGGTTCGATTTCGAAATATTCAAGGAGCCCGGAGCTGCAGCCAATCAAACATTTTGGACTTATGACCTTTTGGTTCTGACTGGATCTAAAACTTAAAATACCGGCTCGAAAATGCCCTGGACTTATTACTACACTATTACTACACTCAAGACTAACATGTTCACCTCAATCAAATACCTACTTATTAGGTTGATGCCGGACTAGGAGCTTATTTATG
The DNA here is from genome assembly GCA_003261595.1 of Maconellicoccus hirsutus. Classification (NCBI taxonomy): domain Eukaryota; kingdom Metazoa; phylum Arthropoda; class Insecta; order Hemiptera; family Pseudococcidae; genus Maconellicoccus; species Maconellicoccus hirsutus. The sequence continues at coordinate 9,899 of QBDW01000550.1, read as the reverse complement.
ACGAAACGGAAAGTTCTGATTTCAAAAAATAAATTTCGCAAAAAATCGCTGTAAAAACTGCAGATATGTCTCAAAATTATTCAAATTCGCAAAATATGTGTATTTTATTCATTCGTAACTCCGCACATTGAAAGGGGATCACAAGACTCGATTTTTAGGGTTGGTTCGATTTCGCAATATTCAAGGAGCCCGGAGCTGCAGCCAATCAAACATTTTGGACTTATGACCTTTTGGTTGCCAAAAACCATCTTCCGAGGCTGATACGCAAATTTCGACCTCGCCAGGAGATCCGCCGTATTTCAATACCCCCATTTACATAAAAAAGCTAAAATCGCCAAAATTGGACTTATGACCTTTTGGTTCTGACCGATTCAATTAAAGGTGTGAAATATGAAATTTCCTCATTGATTTAAAATAAAGTCACCATAATATGGGGTGACTTTGAACACATGCCAGAGCCTGGCTACTCTGAACTGTCTTGAACACGTAAATTAAAATTAAGTGGAAAGTTTTAAAGGATTTTTTGAAACTTTTTCTTGCTTAGTACATAATTTTACGAACCAATTTTTGGGCTAACTTTGAACTCTCAATGTTGCCCCAAAAGATGTAATTGTTTTCAAAAAAGCACTACTTTTTTACTTACAGTCATCGTGATATTTTGATCGTAAATGTTGAGTCGACTCCCTCGACTAGTCCTCTCTAGCTCCCCCCTTCCTCCCTCCCTCTCTCCTTTCCTTCCTTCTCTATAGGCATTTTTCTTTGATTTTTTTTAGATTCATTCATGTTCTCATCAATATTTTTAATTTAAAAAATTACTATTTTTTTTTGTTTAAAAGTATGAAAAAATGTAATTTTTGAAACACGTGGTTTGACACGTGGCTTTTATTTTATAATAAATCTTAAGCAAGGTAGCCCCAACAAACTTATCATAGGGAAGAGAACGATCTCAAAGAGGAAGGGATAAATACCTTAATTTGGGGCAATAAAAAATGAGGGTGAATTCGTACCGTTTTTACATTAGTTAATTTTTTTTACAGACTAATTTCCTATAATTTTTTTCGCCAAAAGTCCGACACCTGTGGCGCAATTGTCGTATACGAAAATAAAAAAATACGTAAATTAGGTGAAAACGACCAATAAATCAGTATTTCCACCATAAAAAGTGAAAAACTTGACTTGAAACATAAATTTTAAATGATATAACCTTCTCGAATGCGAATTCATCATATCATGATTCACGATTGGAAGCTTCGTGTTTGCAAAATTCAAACGCCACAAAACGAAAACGATCTTCAGGGTTTGGCAAGTCGTACCTGAGAAATTCTCGAGGAAACAGAACGATACTTGCGTAATTTCTTTAAGCTCTATATCCTCGACGAAATTGACCGAATGTCCTCGCGCTTGGAAAATTGTGCCGAACGACAGACGGTTGGACGTTAATTACGCGATAAATTAATTTCAACATTGCACGTAAGATTCGTTACGGTTTGGAAAATTCGTGGCAATTTTTTGCACGTATGAAACACGATTAGATACGGTGACTGGCGAAATTTTACGTTTCGAAATTTTCATCGAATTTCATCTCGTTCGGGTTTTCCTTTGGTGTGAGATGAAAAATCGCGACGAAGCTGGAGGCGGGTATTTCCATTGTTTTTTTGGTTCATTGACGCGTCGTATTTGTTCTCGTATCGCCTTGAATTTAAATACGACCATTATTTAACATTTGTCAGCACATCTATGATTGTTCGTCATTTTAGAATCGATTTATCATGTTGTTTCGACAAGCCCGAGTATGGTTTCACGATAAACAACCATTTGACGAATTGTCTGTTTACTTGGTTTGTTTGGTGGGTGAAAAAAACACGAATGGTACGAAAAATTGATATTTATCAGTTATCACAATTACGATTGAGGGTTTGATTTAAATCCGTGAATTATGTATCCTTTGTTTTATTATTAGCCCCAGAATACGTTACAATGTATAAATCACAGAGTAGGAATTTTACAACGAGTAATTACGCTGTGACGTAAAAACCGGTAATTATAGGATAATGCGTATAATGTATATAGAAATCATATTCTTTGCTGATGAATAAATACGAAGAACTAACCGACATTCGCATTACAAATTATTTGAATCACGTTTCTCACGTTTAATTAATAATTTGGATTGTAGCGATTTTTTTTTTCATCCCTTGGAATGTGTAAATTAAGCAGAGAAATGACGTAAATCGGATTTCGAATCAGACTTAGAAGCTTCGAGCCCTTAAGGCCTTCCATTAAATTATCAATAATAATAAAGCTATTCGTCGTAATGGCCTCATGCCGTTTGAGGCACCTTCGCAATTTGCAATTTGCAATTTGCAATTTGCAATTTTTTTCCATAATTTGTGCGCTCTTAAGTACTTTCGTGATGCGTTATTACACTCGAAATACGCCTCTGAGGTACTTTTTCCGAATAATCTTTGCTTCGTGCTCCGACGCGTCCGAATTTTCTTCAAGGAAGCGAGTACTTGAAATTTTTTAATGGGTTTTTTAATGGAGGTTCGTTTTTTTGGTTGAATTATCGACCGAGGTTTTTTACGAGGAAGATCGATGGCGATTAAATTGAGTTTTTTCATTGAATGGGATAGTTCTTTTTGGTTGAGAGATTCGGTCGAAGTTTTACGTATTTGAAGATTCGTCAAAAATATCGAATTTTCGATGTTGCGAATGATTTTTCGATTATTTTTATTTGTCAGCGAGATTTAAGAGGTTGTTAGATTCTTTATAATTTTTTGTGATGAAAAAATGAGAAATTGAAGTTTATTTGTTCCTCAGAATTCGTCTTTAATTCTAATACACAAATGAAAAAAAATTATTCAATATGGCGCTTTTTTGTAAAACTGTCTAGATGATTCTCATTTAAATAATTTTGAATTTTTCTTCGAGAAAACTTGACTTAATTTTAATTGAAAAATTACTTTTGCCAAAATATGAAAATTTCACGTAAAATCTCTGATTTTTGTCGAAATATAAAAAAAAATTATTAAACAAGAAATGTACCTCTTTTGATTTTGAACAACTTTCGCTTCAACAAATTTTTTTCTAGATGATATTAATTTCAGAATTTTTTTTCAATTTTCTCATGACAGTGATTCAAAAAGTATGTACTTGGGAAATGTGTGAATGAAAAAAAATGGCTGTCAAGTGCATTGCACCAAATATTATTTTTCGATGTGAAAATTTCTGTGAATTTTGAATCGAAAACCACAATAAATCCGTAAATTTGACTTTTGGTTGATGAACATAATTTTTGGAGTTTTGATAGATTTTCGAAATGTTTTAAATGTTTTGTTTTTTTTGCTCCGTAAAAATTAAAAAAATTGGTAAGTATCAAAAGTTTAGAAAAAAAATCGACAAAAAAATTTTTTTGACTTGAAATATAAAAAAATTTACTTTTGAGTAAAATTTTCTTGTTTCCACCTTCATTTTTCAATTCGAAAAAATTTGAAAAAATTGACCAAGTACTTAAAAGTGTTTTGTATTGCTAATTTTTTATATTTTTCGATTTTCAAATCGAAAAATATATTTTTTTTACTTCTTGATAGCTTTTTTATCGTATTATGTCGTCGAAATGTCAAAAACGTTATTTTTAAAAGTCTCTGAAAATTTACCAACCGGTGGCCAAGTAATCTAATAAGGGAGGAGGGAGGAATTCGATGTAATTTTTCAAAAAATCCCGGAAGTCGCTTCATTCAAAAAAATAATAATAATTGACCTTCAACACGTAATTTTGAGCTTTCTCTGCGAACAGCTTCTTCGAGCACTTGGCGATCCATCGTATTTGCGACCTCGTTCGCAATACGATCCGATGGGATTATTTCATCGTAAGCCGAACCTTCTACAGGCGGGAATCTCCTCTTGGGAGGTAATTTTCAATTAACCAACCGGTCGTAAATTTTCAAACGAGACAGCTTAAAATATGCCATTTCCTCTGGCAGGAAGTCGAATACGTCATCGTCGGTTGACGGGAGAGAAAAAATCCTTAGTTGTGTTCCTCCTCCCCGCATCGCCTTTCTGGTTAGTTACATTATCGACATACGTGTGCGCTCATCGAAGCAACGACGTTTCGGGCGTCGTATCCGTCGGCGTGATTTTATCGTCAATTAATTAACCCATCTCGTGAAATTACACGGTGTCGATTTCCGCGTAGGCTGTTTAACTCGTTCGAACGTAAATTCTCCGGTAGGAGTTGGTGAATTTGGCTCGTTCTGCGTCGCATTTCCTCGTCGCGATTTTTGGGCGAAGCGCGTTTACGATTCTAGGCGACGCGTTGTCTTACGCAATGTTTACAATACCTACCTATCGAGATCGACGTCGCTCGATCGCGTCGCCAAGGTAAATAACGTAACGATTACGGACGCGGACGAGCGTATTTACCAAGTAGACGCACGAGAACGCGTACCTACATCTTCACGTACCGGTTTCTGCTCGGATGATGGAAGACAAGCGTGGCCCGCGAGCCCGCAACGAAAAATAGAACGCGTTGCTTAACGCGCGCATTTCGCGTGCTGCTTGTCGGGCTATTTTACTGAATTTCGTAATTGTATCTCGAAGACGACGACCGCGTCGAGTATTCCGGCGCGCTAATTCTTCAACATAGTTGGCCAACGATGTAACGGTATATTAACCGAATATATTTGCATTTCGTTTCCGAAGCCATACTAACCTAATGAGTTCCAACATAGGTACAAATTACCGTCTTTGATAATTCGCCATATCGCCTGATTAATTCGTATATTCGCCCTGAAGGTCAATCGCCTTAAATGCAATTTCCCCCACTGCTCGATACGAGGTGTTCATGAATTACAGATTTTTTTTTTCACTTCAGCACGTAAATCGTGAACTGATTTTCGATATTGCAAACGATTAAAAGTCAAGGTGACCGGAAAATATGCCTCGGGAATTTTTTTCAATTAAGAAAATTTTCTTTGTGCGAGATTCCAATGACAGCGAATAAGCGAAAAACGTGCCCATAAACCAATTCCATAATCCGATCGTATTTATCGCATCATTAGGAAATTATCGATAAAGGCGAAATTAGATGAGAGATTTCAAAAAGACAATATCGACACGTTGAGGATACAGATATTCGCGGAAAATAAAGTTTTAATCGCGTGCTTATCTTGGAACAGTTCCAGGTTTTCGCGTTATACGTATTTATATGGAAAAAACAAAAACAACCGGATCGTACTTCAAAACAAGTTCTCTATGGTTGATTATTCGTACTCGAAAATTTTCTAATTGTTAACTAAAGTCACGACCTTTTTGGTAATTTCTACCGTGTTTAGATACCGTGCCCTTTTCGTCACCCACAAAAAATTTCGATTGTTTGAAACACTAAAAATACGACGACATGAGCATTAGCCTATTTATCGAGTTGTAGCAGTGTTACCTTATCGATGATCGGAGGGGAAATTAGTTTTAAGTAGGTAATAATGGCGGGTTTGTTTTCAGAGGTGAATTTTTTTTTCAAGCAGGAGCTTAAACGAACATTAAAAAGTAAATTGTGACGTGAAAAAGTTGAGCGCATGTGTAAATTACCCATTGTTTAATTTTATTTGTAATTTTCTCATAAAAGTCACGTTTTACCTGAATAATACTCATGATGAAATTTATTGGAAATTTCATTGGGACAATTTTTCGTATCATAAATTTTCTCGTAAATAAATTTTTATTTGTTTATTTTATTAATTTATTTTGCCACGTCGTGTACAGCCTAGTGGCTAGAGACGTGGGAAGCTGAGGGGGTCTTTTTACAATTTATGGTCAAAATAATGAATATCCAGCGATATGATAATTTTAAAATTTGCAGAAGTCGTGTTTCATCAGCGTTTTATCATAAATTACACATTTTATCGGAATAATGTTTTCTTAACAAAATTTGTATAAAATTTTATCAGAAACATTTTCAGTTATTATAATTTTTTTCTGCTTAAAAATTCAAATTATGAATTTTTCTTTTATCCTGACAATCAAAAAATTCGTCATTTTATACGAGTACTTCATTTTTTTTTTTATTGAAATATTGCGCAAATTGCTTCGTAAGTCCCCTCTCCCCTTTTCCTCAAAAGTGTACCTAGAACGTTCAGCGGGAGGAGTAAATTAGTTGATTGAAAAGAGGTAAAAATTAGTAAATATGCAAATTTTTCCACAATTTCTAAAAAAATTGATTTCTTGAATAATTTTTCACTTTATAATAAAATGTGAAGGAAAATTTATGATTTTTTTTTTCGATATCGTTGTAATATTTTTGCTAAAAGTAATAATTTTTGACAATTTTTTTCTCAAAAATACATTTGAAAACACCACCGCAATTTTTTGATTTACGTATTATTCTGTATAAAATGAACTAAAATTGAGAATTTTTCAAAATTAAAATAATTTTTTTTGTAGCTAATTTAAAATTTTTAAATCACTTTTTTTGAATTAATGAAAATGGTAACACTGATTCTGACACCATATAAGATTTGCGCTTGAAATCAAAAAAACATTTTAAACCTTTCGGTACAATATAGTTGGAGTTACCTGTACTTGAAATTTTCAAATTTCCGCCATTTTGGAAAATTTCAATTCTTCATTGTTCTACTGATTTAGAAATTATTGAGTGAAAAGCCTTCAAATCAGACAATCTCTTGTTAGATTTTCGAAAAGTGATCAAACCGAAGACACAGAATGTGGCCAAATCGTTTTCCATTTACACAATCACCCTGCGTAGAGGAAATTCTCGCAAAATTTTCTTTAATTTTTAACTCGACTTATTTACGGTTCCAATTCCTCTTCCATTCGACCGTGATAATGAAGACAATAGAAGCGACCGGATGGAAATCCTATGTCCACCTTGGTAAAGATAACTCAAAACAATAGACATCTGAAAAGTGGTCAACTGGTCATGGTCGTGGGATCAAAATATCCAAGATCGAATGAATTGAATGCCATGGCATTCCAAAAGAATTGAAATTGGGATGTCATGAAATAGGCATCTTGACGATGAAGACTTTGGCTTCGTTGGATCATCCATGGTGGAAAAATTGACGTTACTCTTATAATACTGGCTTTTCATTCAATGACTTTTCCAAAAGATTAAATTAATTTTTGATACAGCAAAGAGTATGAAGAACTCGAAGAATCATCGAGGTCGTCGAGGTTCTTCTAAACTTGAAGTATTTCCCACTGGAAGTATTGACGTCATTGGCGAATTATCGAACGAAAGCTCGCCATTATGAATGAAAATCACGAAGGGTATAATTACACGAAGAATAACCGAATTTGCAGATTCGTTGCGTTGAATTTTCTAGGAGATCCTTCAACACCTCGGCGTGAGAATTTCATTGTTATTCATGCATATTGAAAGCAATCCGTTTAACCGGTAGCTCCGGCTACTTTATTTCGCGTGCCTAGACATTCGCTAGTTACGTCGAGGAAGCCATATTTCATCTATGTGATCGAAAGCCCAGCGATGTTCTTGAAATGTCCAAAAGGCGGAGCGTTGCAGAGCCGAGTCTATCGATTCTTGCGGATCTTTTATGGATATTTGCCGTCGGCGTTTTGAAAAGGCGTCTATGTGCATTTTTTATGCTTTCATGATCGACCTAGGATTATATGTGGTGGGGATTTGATAGATGATATTATGAGATAAAAGAAAAAAAATTACGATAATTTATTCGAAGAAGCGATTACGCAGTGAAATAGAGTTCCTGCGGCAACGAAGGCATTGTAAATGGTTTCAGGTGTGATGTGTGTGGTAAGGTTGAAAAAAAATTCAATTTTCTCAAGCTGTCAAAATACGCCGATAATTTTTCGCGTTACGTGTTGGAGAAATACGATCGTCTTGAAAATTGTTCGGCGTTTAAGTTCAATTATTTTTTTATGAGGCCGTAACCGTGTACTCGTATGTACATAGATCCGCCTATTAATTTGTAAATTACACGTATGAACGTTTTGTTGGACGATAATTACGGTTAATTGTATAGCTTGATTAAGCCGGCACGAGTGAGAAAAAAAAACGATTTAGTGTAATTGTAATTTCAACGTTTTTTTTTTGCTAATTTGATCGACATCCGACGTATTCGTGATTAGTAAAATGATTTACGATGTTACGTCGTGTAATTATCTCGCGAGAAAGATTCATCTACACCGAGATTTCAAAGGTGGATGTCGGTGAAAGGAGGCTCGATCTGGGCACTTTGTTCTAAGGATAGAAAATCGAGAAGTGTAACTCGAGGACGTAAAATCGGACCATCTTCGGCACGCATCCTTGCACTTGTCTGGCTCACTTACGCTTCACCGCATTTGGCTATTTTAAATAAGCGTGGAAAAAATTACGTGATTTTTGACGCTTATTGTTCGCGATAGTCTCAATAGTTGGAAAAAAATTCACCGGCGAGGTTCACTTTGGCAAAAAATCCGCGGTTTTTGGAGTAACGCTCGATTGTTGTTTTTTCATCTTCGCGGGAAACTCGACCCAAGGTTTTAGCACAATGGAGGTATTCAAATCAGCATAAACGCGATGGTCTGGTTTGCAATTTAGATGCGTTTTTTGTATCCTTTGTTCGTTCAAGGTGATTCGATGGTTTTGGTGAGTTTTTCTACGCTGTTTGTAAGTTTTCCACGGTAGGATTCGTCGAGGATGCTCGAGGGACGTGATCTGTGCTGGAAAATTACTTGAGGGAATTTTCTCACGGAAATTATGCGGAGATTTGAAGAAGCTGGTTTCCTTGGAGTTCTCGCCAGGAAATTCGAATTTATTTAGGTAGTTTTTGATCGTTTTGGTATAAATTTGAAGCCTTTTTTATGACAAAATTTCACGAATTATGGTCTTTTTGATATATTTTGACTTTTATGTTTTTAGTCTGTTTTACCAAAAAACCAACCAATTTAAAGTGTTTGTCTGATTTTTTGCTTCTTATCACAATTTTTACTCTTTTTAAACCTTTTTTGTTCTTTTTACAAAAAATTCAACCGATGTAGATCTTTTTGACAAGTTCTTGTCATTTTGAGATAAATTTTCAGCGAATTAGTGATTTTCATGAATTATGGAGCGTTTTTTTTAATAACAAAAATTCTTTCATTTTAGTTTTTTCCATAAATTTTGGTTTTTTGTGATATTTGTTGGTTCTTTTTACCAAAATTTCAAACAATTCATTTTTTTGACCATTTTTTGCCCCTTTTTTTACCCAACAAATTCTAATTATAGCAGTATTTTTGACCAATTTTGATATTCACAACGGTTTTTTTTCCTCAAAAATTGAATCGATTCATGTCTTTTTGACCCATTTTGATCTTAAACGCCGTTTTTGATTTCCTTCGTTAAAATATTTGGTAAATTTCAATTTTTTTCATGGTTTTTATCATTTTGAGTAAAATGATTAATTTTAACATTTTTGAAAAATTTTCATTATTCTGAACAAAATTTTGACATTTTATAACCAATTTTTGATCTTTTTAATTAATTTTTTTTGATTTTGAGAAAAATTTTAACCAAATTTTTTTTTATCACCAATTTTGATCTTTTTTGCAAAGTTGTTTTTTAGAATAAAATTTCGACTGTTTCTGGTCTTTTCTTTAAATTTTGGTAATTATGGCATTTTTCTGGTAATTTTTACCGCAATTTCTATAAACTTGTTTTTTGGTCCTTTTTAGCTTTTTAATCAAAAATTTGGTCTATGATGTTTTATGAGGGTTTTTAAGTTACTTTTACCAAGAATTGGTCAATTTCTGAACTTTTTGCATGTTTTGGTCTTTATGACGTTTTTGTTATGTTTCACTGAAACATTGTATTTTTTCTGAAATTCTGACTCAATGTTGTTTTTTTGAACAATTTTGCTTTTTTTTGGTCGATTTTGATCTTTTTACTA
>QBDW01000549.1:0-45577 GCA_003261595.1 Maconellicoccus hirsutus | reverse complement strand
ATTTCCATTTTTCTCCAGGAACTTCGAAATGCTCCAGAAGGCGTCCATTTGAGATTGGGCAGCTAAAAACTTGATTCCCTCTTATTTCCACCCTACCGAACTGACTTGACTACATTTCCGGAAAATTCCAGCCGGACACCTCGAGTAGGATTTTCAGGACAGCTTTTTTCATAGCAAAGCATTACAGCTATAAACTTTCAATTCGTAATGCTTTGCTATGAAAAAACCTACTCGAAGTGTCCGGCTGGAATTTTCCGGAAATGTAGTCAAGTCGGTTCAGTAGGTTGAGAATAAGAGAGAACCAAGTTTTTAGCTGCCCAATCTCAAATGGACGCCTTCTGGAGCATTTCGAAGTTCCTGGAGAAAAATTGAAATCGCGCTGGAGGCTCCAGAACGGCTCGCCGATGCGATTTTGGATTCAGCGGGTTCGAATTAGAAGGAAAACGTTCCTTTCGTGATTTAAAATTATTTTTCGATTTTCTTTCTTTTTTTTTATTCTTTATTTTTAATCGAAATTTTGTAATTTTCAAATTTCAAAAATTCGCCAAAAATCGAAAAGTTAACTTCAGCAGCTAAAATTTTGGTTTTGGGGGTTTTTTGACATGCTCTTTTCAAAAATTCAACTCCCGTTCAAATCCGAGCCGGGCACCTCAAGTAGTTCCCTTGTTAGAGAGAGTATGAGGTGAGGGGATAGGAGTGAGGAAGTGAGAGAAAGTGGGGTCAAAAATGAGGAGAGGTGAGTAAACCACTAACAAAACTTGACGGTAAATTGCTCTATACTGAATTATTCTTGTTGTTGTTGTTGGTTTTAATAGATAATTTTTTATAAAGAAATTAATTTTTTGTGCATACATGATTTACAATTGAAGTATTTTTTTAAATCTACAAAAAATTAAAAAAAGCATCGACAGGAAAAAATAATTTTTTAGAATTACAAGCCCCCCGCCCCCTCTATTGAAATATAGATCCGCGCGTCTATACTGGTCAATGACCCGATCACCTCGAAAATGCTTTTTTTGTCACCGCATGCTTGGAAAATTCTTCACGAACCAGCTATTTTTATCACGAATTCTGGAATAAATTAGCTTCTCGCTGTTAGAAATTCTGTATAAATGAAAAAATTTTCAATAAAATATGCTACAAATATCGCTCGCGAAATGAACCGACGACGCAACGAAACACGAAGAAGAATTCTTTTAAAACATCTTCGAGTACGATTGTCCACGACGCGAATAATTTCCATCGAAGATGAAAAATCATAAAAAGCTAATTACTCGTGTTTTCGCTTTTATAAACACGAAAACGGAATGAATGTGCGAAGGAGCGTAAGACAAAGGGAATACTCCTCAATGAAGGTGATTTCGCGCTGGTGGAGATGGAAAGGAAAACAAGAGCGTTGATTTTATACGGATGCACTGGCCAAATATACTTGTGGCTGGTGGCTGGACAAACAGTAGCGTTACAAATCACCGATTGAATGGCGGCCTGGAATGCGGTAGGATTAGGGAAGCGAATCGGATACAGTAGCCTACGGCGGCGTATTACTTTGTGTTCGATATTCGTCTGGTAGAGTGGTAGGTGTACCTAAGGGATGATTGGTGTCAAAATATGGTAACTAGTTGAGCCGCGATTCGTGTTATGGTCCATTTAATACGAATGGTATTCGATGGGGTATTGACAGGCGCATATGAATTGTACGAGTATTTTCGAGTTTGTATATTCGTGTAAAACAATCGATATAATTGTTCGGTGAAGCGAAGTGATTAAAATTTTGATCGAAATTTGTTCAGCAGGGTTGTATGTATGGAAATCTTGACAATGATTTTAATGAAGTTATTACTGGGAAAAACTTTTGACAGGGTTGTTTTAATGTATAAGGATGCGAGAAAAAAAAAAGAGTAACACGAAGTTTAATTAAATAGAGGAAATATTGCGGAGAGATGGCGCTTTTATAGTAATTTTAATATGATCACAGCTATAATAGCGTTTTCGTATTTCGAACGAGGATGCTATTTAAAAATGAAATCACTCCGGTTGCCTTTTATGTGTATAATGTAACCCCAATGTTTCATCGTATGTGTGCTTCCCTTTGAACGCGCGCGACCATCTTTATTATATTCATTCCACTCTTGGTTCCATTTAACCTTCCTAACATCCCCTTCGACACTTTCTTTTTTGTACTTTCATTGGTTACGAATTCATGCGGTCTGTAATTCTCACGTTTATTGCTCCCTTTTATATGGGCGACGCTGTGGTGATTTTTATTTCACACTTTGGACTCCCTTTTTTCGGCGAAGGCGTTTAATATGCGATTTACAAATAGAATACGTCATGGTGAATGCACCAAGATGAGTAGTTTTGGGTAAATCGTAAACGTCGGCTAGTCAACTTTTACGTGATTGTATCTAATTTCTAGGTGATCTCTTTACTCGAGCTAATGCTCCATGTAGCACCTGCGCTTCGGATATTTTATCAGCTGGCTAAGAGACGTCTTTCGTGGTCTCGTGCGCACCATCATAATCCGCGCCAGATTGCTGGAAAAATTAATTACACATGGTATTCATTTATACACTAGTGTTACATTCGCTGTTCGAGAAAAAAAGGCACGAATAAGTTAAGGAGGGAGGAAAAGAATTACGTTTTTATATAAGACTAACAAAACGTTGATAATTCCGTAAAGAGTTTGATAATAGCTTATTTACAAACAATCGTCAAACGTAGCCTTGCGTTTGCGTTTTTTATTGATATTTGCATTGAGTCGAATAAACTTGACAAATGTTGCAATTTTTATATGGCGAAAAAACCTCGAACGCGAGTTAAGTGCTTCGGTATTGTGTTTGTGTGTTCGAATACGTTGAAAAATACATACCTTTGAAAAAGTGTCGAATTTGTCGGTGCAACGTATCAATTTTGAAATGTCAATAATCATGTAGCAGCGGAAAAGCATCCATTTACAGCTTTCAACGCTCCGTCGTACTTTATTTCGCTATTTTTCAAAGCTTCGGAATATTTTTCTCGCGGCATGAATTGAATAGTGGACTCGTCTGAGAATTCACAAAGTATACTTCAGTTTTTCCCTTTTTTTTAACGATTTCGTTAAAGGTGGCTGCCTGAGTTTTAGGTTTTCTTTAGGGGTGTCGGTATGTGAGCGGGATTATAAGGGGGAAGATCAATAAATGGAATACGTCGTATGAAAATTAACACCCGCTATGAAGTCGTTGAATTTTTATGAAAGCCTGGATACCTTTGTTTTGCATTTTTAAATGCTACCACAGGATGTTTTGGTATGCGAAGTTTTAACTGATGAAAACATATGTTCTGATGTAAGAGATTATCAAATGAACGTGGATTAATAAATTATCGATGACGTTTTTTTGTTATCGTAAATCTTATCTTGTGTTGCTGATGTAGCATTAACATGTTAAGCGTACTATGGAAGTATTTATTTTGTAAAATTATTATAAAACGAAGGAGGTATTTATTTAGAATTACGAAATGGCGCCCAAGTGAAGGCAAAATATATTTATAAAATATTTGGTTTAATTAAAAAATAATACTAAAATTGGACTTTTCAAGTGCATTGAAATAAATTTTAGTTGCTTTAATATTCATTTTTTTATTTTTTGGTAAATTTTCAAAACTTCAGGAATCATTTTTAAAGCACTTACATTTTTTCAAAATGTTAATTTAAGTAGACTAAAAATTGGAGTTATTTTCTCGCTCATTATTGATCTTGAAACAGAAATTTTACCATTTTTAATCACTTTAAAACTTTTGGATAAATTTAAATAATTTCCAATATCTCATGGAATTGATGCTGAAAAACATGTAAACCGATGGAATTTTTTAATCACAACGATTTTCAAAAATTAAGACATTAAAAATTCACGAAAAATCGACATTTTTGAGGGGCTTTTTAAAAGGTCAATCAAATCAATGAGGTTTTTCTTAAAAAGTGCACTTTTTATTCAAATCGAAACAGGTTTTTCATATGATAGAAATCCCACCAACAGCATTTTTCACTCAACTAAGACTGCATATTATTTTTCTGCTTTTGTAGTGCTGTAGGGTAAGAGGGGAAAACGGGGATTTAGAATTTTTTTAAATTACGAGTAAAATCTCGAAGTTTTTGAAGTTGAAGAAAATGGAAGACATTAGAATAAACAAGGGTAAAAATTTCGATGTTTTTTGACCGGGGAAGAGGGGGATTTTTATGCACAATTTGTTGTATAATTTTTTTTAATGCTATTTTTAATAAAAAAGGATTCGAAAAGAATTATTACTGGAATTCATTCATTTTTCTTCTGGAATTACCGCTTTTTAAATTTTTAATAAAACTTTTTTTTAAGTAGTTGGTAGACATGCGTTAAAATTTACTGTAAAGTAATCATTTTGTTTTTCTTAATTTTTATTTTTTTATTATTTGAAAAATGTTAAACACTTTTGAGGAATTTTATAAAATTTATAATTAAATAATGTAGATTTTCTAACGTTTTTAAAGATATAATTTGTTATGCTAAAAAAATTTCCTAAATTTTAAAAAATTTATAATTTTTTATCAAGTTTTTGTTGAAATTTTGCAAGTTTATGTTTTCAGACTAGATTTAAAAGTTATTGGTAAAATTTCATTTTTTAAATTTTTAGTTGGCATGCGTTGAAATTAACTTTAAAGTATTTTTCATTTGTTTTTCTCAATTCAATTTTTTCATTTTTTTATTTTTTGAAAAATTTTGTGTACTTTTGAGAAATTTTATAAAATTTATAATTAAATAATGTCGATTTTCTAACGTTTTTAAAGATAGGTGTAATTTCTTAATTTGTTATGCTAAAAAATTTTTTAAATTTTCAAAAATTTATAATTTTTTATTAAATTTTTGTTAAAATTTTGCACAATGTTTTTCTACTAGATTTAAAAAAATACATTTCTCTCAAAACGTAAAATTTATTTCCCCAAATCTTTCACAAGTTAGTTACTGCGTCAACATTTACAACATGCTCGACGTATGACGTCATCGATGTCCGTGACGTCATTACAGAACGTTATGTTGGAACAAAAAAATAACTACGTTGGAAGAACAATACTCAAAACAAAATGTATCGATCGAAAAACCCTTTCGTTTTAAAACCATTATCTCATCATTATACTTCGATAATAAACTGCGAAAGGGAAAAAGTGAAAAAAAAATTAAAAAATATTTCCAAAAGAGAGAAACAAGACTTCGCTAAAACAAGAAATTCAATAAAGTTCTCGATAAAACGGAACAAAAAATTTCTTCCATTTTTCTTTCTCGCAACGAACAAATGTAACGAAAATCACGTACATTTTATCAAGCAACGTTTTCCTCGAGGAACAAAAAAAAAGCTTTTTCTCGGCTTGTTGATTTTTTATTATTAAACTTTTTTTTTCCCCCTTCTAAAACACAGCTTGGTTTTTTTTGCCGTTTCTCTCGTTTCGTAACTCATATAATATATACGGCCACTTGGACGATAATACCACGAAGCTAGTTTTGATTTTCCATTACTCATACGTCGGGCGGAGCGTATTGAGATGGGGGGTTAGCGCTGGCAATTTATTTTCGAGAGACGTTTATTCGAAATAAATTTTTATATATTTTACAACACGGCCGCTAAAACGAAAAACACGAACCGCGTTAAATACTGTATCAATTTGATTCATCGTTCGAATTAAATAAACGTATATGGAAAAGGAGAAAAAACCAACTGGCACGGTGGCGCGCGTTATATTTATGACGGCGCAAAAAACGCCATAAATAACGTTTTCACGAGCTCAATTAATGGTAATCTTTTTTTTTCTTTTGGTTTGGCCCTCGAGGGCAATACGCCGACGCCGCGGAGATCGTTCTCAGGTGTAGATTCGAACTGTGGAATCGGTTGCGTTGAAATGAGACCATGCGAAAATATAGCTTTATATAAAGTAGCTAAAATTTAAAACAACTTTTACGCGCTCGGTGATGAATTACGGAGAGAAGTTTTCGGGGCAAATTGCGTTGTATAGCGGTGGCCCGACGAATAGGATATATTGTGGAAACTGTTCTGTGTACGAGAAGCTATAGGGAAAAACTGAAAACTGTCTCTAATCTTCCATGATAAACGAGCAACGACTCGAAGTTGGCGCGGAGGCACAGGGCAACGAAGGAAACAATCGTCGGACTTGTACTTCCGTTCGCTCTTCGCTCTCGCCATTATACCCGAACTAAAGAATCCACGTCCGTGTAACCTATTATGTGACATATTGGAAGAACGGATTATAAAGTTGGGTTTTTATCTTTTACGCTTATATACGAAAGTTTGCCGGAGTTTTTTCTCCACTTAGACCACGATTGCGTCGTGATTATGTATCTCGTTTTATACGTATTCGGAAATTAAAACGAATTAATAATTCGCGCGTGTGTGTGCGTCGACGGTCGAGTTTATACGATTGTGGAAACGTGAAACCGGCTTTTTGATGTGTATACAAGCTATACACGTATTATCGTCACGTTAATATACAACTTGTCTACATGCTTTTACGTCGCACTTAACAACTTCTTGAGTAAATCTATAATAAGGGTTGCTTAATTAGGCCGTTGCGAAGGGCGCACCCTATCTCTTTTTATACGCTAGTTACAATGTAGGGTGTATGCGTGAGCTCGACATTGGCGCGTTTTCTTATCCCCGGCTCGAGCCCGTTTCGTGTCTTGCGATGTAAATATCACTTCGTCGAGTAAATAATACAAATACTGGGTTTTTATTTCTACAATAAAGGTAACCGGGGTATTGATTTCGGAGATTTTGTCGTCGAGACCTGCCATCTGTAGGAATTGCGTTTAGCAAGTATCGTTATTCGTTTGTTGAGATTTCCGGGCCCTTGTTATATGGAATTAAGGAATTAGCGGGTATTATGGATTTTGCGGATTTGACGATAGTCTTGTATGTGGTGTTTTTCACCTTAAGTATCAAAGTTACCTGGTTCATTGATGGGTGATTTGATATTTCATATTGAAATTATAAGTCATATTTCGTATGTGAAGAGTTTTCAAATGAAAGGAGAGCAGCGGATTTGTAGTTTAAAAGAATCAAGGTGATGATCTCACCTTAAGCGGCTAATCGTTTTTTTAACGGAATGCCAAACGATATTTTTGATGGAATTTTTATTCATTTATTTATGTGTAAGAATTCAAAAACTTTCTTGTTTTTTGAAAAAGAAATTGGAGAAAATTGTGGCCCAAAAACGACCATAACGTGACACAAAACAGCTAAAAGGACCAAACAGTCACAAGATGACAAAAAATAATTTTATTTGTGAGTGTGATGAGGTATTATAATTTTGTATCTTCAAGATTTCATCTCACACAAGTTGATACTTTACTCACACTGCGGTTATTCGGTGATAATTTCACAAATTGTTAAAATATCGAATAAACGTTTATACAAAAGTTGTAAAGCATAAAAAAATGAAACTTTTTTATATGAACACTTTTTTTGTAAATCGATTCCTTTTTCGTGTAAATGTTCTTTTAATTTTGTTACCTTCGTTTTATGCAATAAACATGCCTAACCCGGCGCGTAACTACTAACGGTCCGCTACTGCGCGGTGAGAAGTACCAATGAACGCGCGCGCGATCAAACTCATTGAAATAATTTTTTTCTCGAAATCTATCAGTGTTTTGGTTATACATCGTGTTATGTTTTTTGTTTAAAATAATTTTAACATTTTTTTTTGGGTCGGAAAAAATGGTTTTTGTGCGTGATTTGCCTTGATTTGCTTTTCGTGAATGTATCAAATCCAGGGCACTAAGGGCTAATACATCGAATTTTTAAATTCTAAACGAATATGTCATATTTTACTCAATATAAAATGAAAAAAATAATTAAGTCAATTTACGATTTTTTCAACCCCCCCCCCCTCATAATTGCATATATTCGTGTTTTCAACAGTTTTTGCGACTTTTAACTAAGACCCCGTAAAGGCAAAATTGAAAAAAAAGTATGATATTTAGTGGTCAAAAATACATTAAAAATGGTTTGAAAATTTTTCCGAGCGGTACAAGTACTCAAAAAAAAAGAAATTGAGTCGAAAATGCTGATTTTGAGGGCAAAAAATTTGCGTGAAGGTTGTTGATTTTTCAATCGATTCTGTCAACCGTAATTTAGAAAACGAGTCCTATCTAATTTGAGAAAAAAATTATTTCTCGAAAACGGGGTGTGAGGGGAGCTGAAATTATGGTCATACACGTTTCTCGATGATACCCACCCAGGACCAAAATATCATAAAAATCTGGACTCTGAGGCAGATCGCCTGTGCTTATCTGCACCACTAGTTTTTTGATTTATTTTTATTTACCCCCCCCCTCCTGCAACTTTTAGTTTTCCCATATTTTAAACAAACAGAAACAATCATTCGAATACTTGTTCTAATTGTCATTCAAAAAATCACTTCTATTTTTAAAACAACCTGTTATAAAACTATAATTAAGACGAAATTTCACACTAGAACTACCGGCATCTCGGGGAGCTGGTAACAAGGCCGCTCAAACTCGGGGTACACGTATTGTACACCATCAAGGTCACCGAAATGGTATTCATCGCGAGGAAATGTCCCATGTTACCTCGATTGAGGTTAAAGTTCGCTGATGTTTGCTCGAGTGCTCGCGTTGCTTCGCCGTGAATTCCTCCGGGAGCTTTTCTTCCCTCCGCGAAAACATGTTATCGATGATATGAACTTAGCCATCCCTTAATGATGTTTTTATTCGGATATTCAAAAATTACGAAAGATATCGATGCAGTTGTCCTTATACGGATGTTAACCGACATCGAAGAGTGCACGTTTCACCATCGTGACCTTCATTGTTCCTCGTAGCATTTACGCCCGGCGTGCAAATATGTTCCATTCTCGCGATTCCTCGTTGTGGCCACATCGAGCGACAAATTAATCCTACGTTTACGCTAATAACGGAATATTTCCTGTTTTTTTTTTTTTTTAATTCGCTCCATTATCGCGCAAAAATCACCGACCATATTTTCCGTAAACCGGTTCTCGGTGTCGGCGTTCAAGAAAAAAAGAATCTCGTGGAAAAACAGCACCAAAAAAACAGAATCCTAATATTCATTAGTATAGCGAAAAGCTTCACCAGCAAAAGGCCAAGTATAATATTAATATTTCCTCGCCGACGTTTACGACGACGAGATAAAGCAAAAATTATTCACGTATTAAAGCTACCCAGTGTTACTCGGTGCGAAGAGCAAAAGAGGAGGAAAATTTGCAAAAGATATAGATTAGGCGTTCGTGTTTACCGGCGAATGCTATAAAGAACTATACGTTTAATCGTATAACACAATTAGTTCGCAGAAAGTAAAACTACGCGTCACGGAAAGCCTCCAAAACGAAAATCCCTCTTTAGGCGAAAATTTCCCCGGTACTGTTCACACTCTAGTATAAAGGCTCTTCAAAATTTCGCCAATTATTAAATGAAATTTGCATAATTTTTACACATCAATGATGATACTAGCTGGCCTTAAATTTACGTATTTTAAACGCTACCTCGTAATAAAATTTACACTTTTTTATTCCCCGTCTCATCTCGCTTTCTTTGTTGCTCTCGTTCCAATCTACGTGTCGCAAGTATCTTCCTTTTTTGGGCACTTGTTGTGAGTAACCGTATCACGCTTAATTACCACCTATTATCCGTGCTATTACATGTTGCACCGCTTGAAAATCTTTTTCGAGTGTTTTCTTCTTTTTTTTCTGAATCGTTTCTTTTACATGACTTTGGGTTATATGACGAATATGTTTTTGTTTTGGATTATAATTTTTTTACATTTTTTATTGCGTTTGTGTTACAGTTGATTTCTTTTACAATGTAATAAGTCTGTGCAGAGGGGAAGGGGATAAGTTAAATAAATCTAGTCTTCCCAAAATGACGTTGGACTGCTGACCTCACTTTGACATGGTGTTACTTGGGAGGTTATACCAATTTCTGCAATTATGAGAGGATTCTAATTGAGCAAGAAAAGTTTACTGGCGTTTTTCTCAACAGTATTAAATTCTAAGTGAATAATGTATATGGCATTATTTGTAGGAAATTTTATCGGGAATATTTTTAATTATTATCAATTTTATCATAAATCCATTTTTTACTGAGTTAGGATTCGAACAATGAAATAATACCGTTTTGTCCAATGCGCAGATAGTTATAGTCCAACGTTTCCTCGTGCTTTTCTCGTCAACGTTGCTTTTTATGTAAATAACATTTATAACATGATTTGTGGGAAATTTCATAAGGAATATTTTGAGTTATTATCAATTTTTTAATAAATCCATTTTCTCCTTTGCATCGGTGGTTTCTGCAAAGTTCGTTGCGAAGGAATGAAAACAAAGGATCTTCTTAGAAAAACAACATCAGCGACAAAAATCTTTATTTAATGACGCCCGGCGTCGAGGGCCTTTAGTGTCCAGAAATGCAATTTACAAACTTAAATTAACAAAACTACAAAAAGAGGGGATAGGGTAAATTAAATTATGATAATAGATTACAGAAGAAAAAAAAAACAAAAAATTCGGTTACAATGAAATAATTTTTATTCGTGAATTTACTCAATTGACAAAATTAGAAATAAAATCAAAGGCGCGTATATGTGATGCTTTCAAAGTTATCAAACGATAAAAATATGGTATAGGGAACAAAGGTGCGCAATAATGATGTACTTTTGTATCTATAATGATTTGGTAGGATAAATAAACTCCATTCGTCCGAATCATAAGAACTAATGTCTGAAACCGCCATAGAGTCTATATACCCAGGTACTACATACTCCATCTGCGAGTAGTAACTAACACGCAAACGAGTTGGCAAACTGGTTGCGCGTCAAAGTTCAAATTTAAACTTTCTTGCGCATGACAGTGTTACCGACCACGAATACGTCGCACCCAGCTACAAGGACCCTCGTACAGCATATACGCACTGGCCCTGTAATCGGAACGAACGAATTTTTTTTAAAAAAAAAAGGTTCAATATCATTCTTTACACCTTAAGATTCTAATACTAAAATAACATTCTCGTGTCAATCGAAACAGTCGCCATTTTGTATAAAGACTCGAACTTTTCTTTTTAAATTTACTTCAAAATTTTCCTTGGGACTTCCTTTACGAAATGAAGTACGTCGATGAATTGACTCGGAGGTGGAGCGTTTAGGCTCAATAAAACGTACGTATCAATTTTAAACGATATAAAAAGTTCTTTAATAAAAAAGGAAAACATAAGGAAGTAGCGGGAAAAACTACATAAAAAAAGATTTTATAACCGAGGCAAAAATGAAGACCAGCGATCGACGTCAATAAAAACGTCACCAACGAAGCGATTAAAGTCGCCACTTGCGATGGTAAAGCTCTCGACAAATCCGTCATTTATCACGTCACCATTTCAAATTGCGACATTGCGTAACGATTTTCTCGAAGTAAGCTGCGTAACGTTGCGGGAAATACACATTCATCAATAGACCTCGGATAGCTCGATTGTATACACGTTAAGGTAAATGGATAATACGCGGAACCTTAATTAGATACAATGAAAAAAAAACTACCTTGCGTACCTGTTGTTACTACGAAATGGTTTCGAAAATATCTCGGCTGTATGCGTCGAATTTATAAAAGCGAATATTTCAACGTGTCGAGGTTTTGATTAGTATAATCCACTAAGGAAATTTATGTTTACACCGAGTTGCCACGGAAAGAGTTGAAAGAAAGCTCAACCGTCGGGGAAATATGTCATGTGTGAATAACATCGATAAAAGCTTTTCGTATACATAGTTTCGTGTTACATTTTAAAATCTATATATTTCACCCATTTATTTACTCACGAAAGGTATTAATGCGATTGAGGTTTAACTTTAATACCAAACTGGTATTATGTTATTAATTCTTGACCTTTTGCACCGCGCTATACTGATAATTTTGTCTAGCAAAAGCGATCGCAGGTTATCGAATATTTTTTTAAATAAACGTCGTCATTAAAAAAAACTTTATCGTTCGATGTTTTATTGCTTTTTGAAATCAATACAAAGAACTTTATGTAGTCTGAAATAAATTAATTAAACGATGGTATTTTTTTTTCTAGCGCCATAATCTGTTTTTTTTTTCCTCTAAATTAAATCTTTATAAAGAAAAAAATTGAGTTAATTATTCGAAATTTTGCACTTTGATGCTAGTAATTTACTGGTATCCTTTTGGGCGAAATAATTGAAAAATAATCGTTCGATAGCACTTTTATAAGGTTTTGTATGGTCAGAAAAAAGAACCAAGATGAATTATTTTATTAGCATTTTACTTTCTATCAGATTTTGGCTGCTGTTCAATATGTAAGTACGTAGCCAGAACATTTGATAGAAAAGTTTCTGGCAGATTTAGCTCGTGTTTTCGTTTATGTAAGATATTAAAGTGATACTTTACAGATAACGATATGGCGTTGTTTTTATAAGCGCTCTTGCTTACTTCCAATTAACTTCGTAATTACCATACGAATTGAATGAATAATTATAAAAAGTAATGATTCGAATATATTAATGAAAATATGCTGAAAAAATGCTTTAAACGAATGGTTAACGTGGTGGTTAAAATTGAATTAATTTTTTTCCATTTTTAATGCAAATTTTCCCCGAAGAATTTTCATTTAGGATTGAAAATAACGTCGTGTTTCCATTCGACGCATTTGTGTGTTGTATAATCGATATAAAATTGGGGTTGTCGTGGTTGGTGAAATTGCATCTTTTATTTTTGCTCGTCTTACTGCGTCAGTGCGTTGGGGAAGTTCTGGAAATGGGTTTTGTGTTTTTATTTGCGGATATTCGTTATGGAAGCGAAAAGTTTCAATTATTCTGCGTGTAACGATTCTCAGAATTATTTGAGTTTTTACATCGACAAAGGAAGGAGAGGTAGGGGAAAAGAGAGAAGTCTCGAATATGGTGGAATTTTAAAAAAGGCCAAATCCTAGAGAAATAATCCATCTAAATTTAACCAAACAGGGTGAAATTTAATCAAATTATACCTAAAATATAATCCATGTGATGTATACTAGACGGGGAGTGGGGGGGAGCAAAACAGCATTTGTACTAACAAGGGAACTACTTGAGGTGTCCGGCTCGGATTTGAACGGGAGTTGGATTTTTGAAAAGAGCATGTCAAAAAACCCCCAAAACCAAAATTTTAGCTGCTCAAGTTAACTTTTCGATTTTTGGCGAATTTTTGAAATTTGAAAATTACGAAATTTCGATTAAAAATAAAGAATAAAAAAAAAGAAAAAAACGCAAAGCATTAAAGCTAAAAACTTCCAATTCGTAATGCTTTGCTATGAAAAAACCTGTCCTAGAAAAACCTACTCGAGGTGTCCGGCTGGAATTTTCTGGAAATGTAGTTAAGTCGGTTCAGTAGGTTGAGAATAAGAGAGAACCAAGTTTTTAGCTGCCCAATCTTAAATGGACGCCTTCTGGAGCATTTTAAAGTTCCTGGAGAAAAATGGAAATCGCGCTGGAGGCTCCAGAACGGCTCGCCAATGCGATTTTCGGATTCAGCGGATTCGAATTAGGGGGAAAACATTTCTTTCGTCTCAAATTTCAAAAATTCGCCAAAAATTGAAAAGTTAACTTGAGCGGCTAAAATTTTGGTTTTGGGTTTTTTTTGACATGCTCTTTTCAAAAATCCAACTCCCGTTCAAATCCGAGCCGTACACCACAAGTAAGGTAGTAAATCACAAAAAATCCTTGAAAAAACTACATAGGTAATAGAATTCGACCATTTTTCATCAACATGTCAAAAAATTTTCAGAAAAAGGATCTGTAAATTGCTCAATCTTGATCGATTTGTTTTCATTTTTCATTATTCTAATTTTTTCATTTTTTAATCCTTTTTCTAATTTTGTAATGCATCGTTATTTTGACCAGCTTTCGTTTATAAGGGAGGGAGGGACAAATTAATTTTTACTGGGGTCATTTTCGCCATCGACAATTCTGCAATGGCAACAGAGCTTCATTACATTCGTTGAGTGAACAGGGAGAAAAAAATGAGACGACAGAACAAATATTTAGTCATTATGTGTAACACGGATTGCATAACCAATCTTAACAAAACATAACAAGATGATGAGATGATGTTAAATCTTGACAGTGTTTCATCTAAACTGATCGAAGTAGGTGTCTTTTCATCGGGAGAGACGAGAGGGGGTAACTTCCTCCTCAGTATGATGTTGAAGTAACCCATACAAAAATGCTCAACGATGTCGAGGAATATATCAGAATAGTATTTACATTTGTGTAACGATTATTTTACGATATAATTTGTAGGTTCGCGAAAGATTATCGCCGCAGTTAATGAAATAACGAAAGAGGAAAGTCATTAAATGATGGTTTTTTATCTGGTTATTATCACATGACGAACGCTGTTTAAAAATTTGTTCAACAGTTACACGGTTTTTAGATGTTAAAATCCAATTCTTTCGTTTGACATTGCGCTTCGATGTTCGAACAAAAACCGCATTTTGGAGTCTCTGCCACGTATTCATAGCTCGACCATCTCGGTATTTGAAAAGCGTTCACAATGCCGTTGTTAAAAATCAGAACGATGAGCATCGAATACATGGCACAACACACAAACACAGACGCACAAGCTGAATAAAACAGATGCTGAGATCTTAGCCAAAGAGCAACGAGGTACACACGCGGTATATCTTATTTACATCTAAAACCGAACATGTTTTCGGAGCACGCGTTCAATTCTTTAGACGAATATTACGGCAGTTCCTTCGTCTACGCTCATCTTCCTGAATCCAGTTCTAGCCTATGACCGAATATCCTAATTCTGTATATTCGTCGCATTAACCAGCAATAACCATGTCCTCGGTTGTCGATGAATTAACCGTATTATACCGGCGATTAATTCTTTAAACAGCGGTTGAATTTTAACCGGTTTTGCGTCTTGTAAATGGTAGTCGATGTATCGGATCATTTCGACCGCAACGTTTTTAATTAACCGCTACCGATGGTAAACGGTTGGTGTTTGTGGGTTTTTGGGAGTGTTGTCATTGTTGAGGCGATCGAGTGTTTATTTTTAACGCGTATTAACACCCTGGTGTTTTGAGTTTACTCGCGAGATTCGATATTTACGAGATTGGACTCGATGAAGGAGACGCCATCGATAAGAGTGCCAAGTCAAATGGTATTAGCGTTAAAACGTGAGGTTATAAGATTAACGATTCAGATACCGAAGGATCATATTCTAGAGAAATTAAGTTTGCGGTTTATTAGAATTAAAAAAATATAAAATATGTGGATTGTTTCGTTGTATGTGTAGATTTTCACGTCGAGAATTTTTATCGCGTTGTTAAAAGATAATAAACGAATTAAATAATAATCTATATTTATTGGATGTACGCGATATAAATATATACTGCATAATAAGTAATTATTTAATCAACGTTCAATGCACGCCAAGTACTATATACAAAAGGGGAAGTTATTTCAACGTCGGAAAAATCATTCATCTTTTATATCGAACAAGCTATCCCGTTCATAATAGTTTGAAAACCTTTTGTAGCCACAGCTTACCCTTTTTAATTTGTCTAGTTCAGGGTGAAATCTTTACCCTTCGTTCGACGTCAACATCCCTCTGTGTACGCTGATTGTATTACAGAACAACAGAAGCCCTCCTAATTTGCGGATTATTTTCCTCCTTTGAAACGCGGTGTATATTTTCGATGTGTTTTGGTTTTTCGAGAATTATCGACGATGAACGACGACGCGTATTCGCGGCTCTTTTTTAAACGCCGCATGTAGGTCGTTGCCATGTACGTGTTGAACGAGAGGAAGCTGCGCTATATATCGTGTCTTGGGTAGTGGTTCTGTAATGCGCTAGCAATAAAGATAGCAGAGGAGGAGACTTCGATGATGGAAAAATGTAGAAAAGATTCTCATAGGGTCGAGAATTTATTAGCGGTATTGGAAAGTGAGGGTTGATGATGGTTAATATCATACAGTTGATATTCAGCGATGAAAAATAAAAGGAAACGAGAAATATGATTTTGAACATATGTAGAATAAATGTGCTCAAGTGCGCGCATGAATATGACCTTAGTGACGTTCAAACAAACTTATGCGTTTTGTAGCACGATCATACGACATATGAGAGATGACCTTGACGGAACGCGCATAGCTAAGCGGACATATAGCGACTCCGGATGGAGATAACGGAACATATGGGGATGACCTTGATGGAACGCACATAGCTAAGCGGACATATAGCGACTCCGGATGGGGATTACGGAACATATGGGGATGACCTTGACGAAACGCGCGTTCATTACGTGGACATATAGCGATTTCGGACGGGATAACAACGCATATAGGGATGACCTTGAAACGCGCATACATCGGACATACAGCGATTCGGGGTTTAGTGACATCGCAGGAACGACCTTGAGGTTATTTCGACATATGGACGCGTCCAGGATAATACGCGCGCGTATATGCGTATGATATTTCCGCAAAATAAATCGCTATTTAAATACG
This sequence comes from Maconellicoccus hirsutus, assembly GCA_003261595.1. Taxonomy (NCBI): domain Eukaryota; kingdom Metazoa; phylum Arthropoda; class Insecta; order Hemiptera; family Pseudococcidae; genus Maconellicoccus; species Maconellicoccus hirsutus. The sequence continues at coordinate 29,026 of QBDW01000549.1, read as the reverse complement.
AACGCGCACCTTATCGGGAGTATTTATTGCACGAACCATCACGTGGGAATTTTTCGCTTTTTTCGGCGAATACATTCCACGGATCATAAATTCGGCACGTTGTAACGGCCATTTGAAACGAATTTGGCGCATTTGCGTTAAAATAACAGTAATAAAATAACTCGAAAAGAACACCACTCTAAAAAGGTAAGAAAAATTGAATTCCGGAAGCTTACGTTTGTTCAAGGACCCAAGGTGGGACACGCGAAATTGAGTAAAATACACGTTGGAAACTATTACATTAGGCGCGCGGCACATAACGTCGTTGGGGGATGTGACGCGAGAGGGAAGAACGACGACGGATTTTACGCAGCGCAACAAGAACCCTCTTTAAATACGCCAGAAAAGGCTTGTGTTGACTTTTCACAAATACATGAATAGATGCTGCGCGTAAAGAGAACGCGATTCGATATTCGTTGAGGCGAGCTCGGAATTTTGGAATATTTTAAAGTAAATATTATGTAATAATGCAAATATTATTACAATGTTTTATTCATCCGTATTAAACGAGTGAAAAGTAATTCTAACGAGTGGGATTAGATTGAGATTAGCACCCATATGTTTACTAATTTAAGTTTACATACTGTGCGCTGCGAGTAGTACACAGTACACACACATATATACCAAATATGTATAAAAATTATTCACGCAGCCGTCGGCGACCTAGCAGAAGGTTACAAGAGGAGACAGAATCGGATGTACCTTTCGGTGGACACAAGCGTACCACAGATAGTGTATCGGTATGTTAGCGACCAATAATAGGGTAATGGATGGAAAGCGGTGAGTAAAAACCTGTTTCTATTGTATTTGCTATTACAGGTTGCTATAGGCGAGATGCGTTTAACAAATGGTTCGGGTCTTACCGCGCCGCCGCTCGCAGATGTTTTGTTAGCGTTTTTCTTTCTTTTTTTTTCTCCTTCTATTTATAATACGGCGTTAACTGTATTATGCTCGATGCACTGTATATTAAGTCGCAGTTACAACCAAAACACCAACACGCCGGCGTAATTGCATTTTACCAAATAATACCCGAACAGTTAGAAAGGCGACTGACCAGAACGTGCCGAATACCATTTTGACGCGGATTCGCGTCGTGTACACGTAATTAACGTGCCAGATAGGTGCCAAGTTTGAATATTTTAGATGAACTGGATAAAATGGTTAAAAAACAATGAAATTTAATACCGATCGAGTAAATAACTGGCCTCGTTGAGCGATGCGCTCGATGTAGTGACCTTCTATCTGGCTAATGTTACTTAATACGATGTCGAGTCGTTCGATGCGGATTTTTATTCTTAAATTTCGAAATGGTAAATCTGGAAAGTGATGCATGGACTATGCAATTTTTGGTGGTCTTTCAATTATGGTGATTTCGCAATAATTAATAGGTTAGGAATTTATCCTAGTTGGCTGATTATAATAGGAGAGCTCAACGCAGCCGTCGAGAGGGAACTTTCTGGAAGGGCCCTAATGAATACAACTTCTCCCTGTTTTACTGAGGAAGGGCTTGATGTAGGCACTTTCACTTTACTTCGTTCAGTTCATGAGTATCACGTCCAGATTGGGGAGTCCCATCAACATTTGCCTCAGGCCTGTTTTTGCTCTCGATGAATCCGAGGTTCAATTCTAGATGTAATCGACTCCTCTACTTCATTCAGTTCATAAGTATCACGCACCGATTGAGGAGGAGTCCCATCAACATTTGCCTCAGGCCTTTTTTTGATCTCGATGATTCTGAGGTTCAATTCTAGATGTACTAATCGACTCCTCTACTTCATTCAGTTCATAAGTATCAGGCCCCGATTGAGGAGCAGTCCCATCAACATTTGCCTCGGGCCAGCTTTTGCACTCGATGGTTCAATTCTAGATGTAATCGACTCCTATACTTCATTCAGTTCATAAGTATCAGGCCCCGATTGAGGAGCAGTCCCATCAACATTTGCCTCGGGCCTGTTTTTACTCTCTATGATTTTGAGGCTCAATTCTAAATGTAATCGACTCCTCTACTTCATTCAGTTCATAAGTATCAGGCCCCGATTGAGGAGCAGTCCCATCAACATTTGCCTCGGGCCAGCTTTTGCACTCGATGGTTCAATTCTAGATGTAATCGACTCCTATACTTCATTCAGTTCATAAGTATCGGGCCCCGATTGAGGAGCAGTCCCATCAACATTTGCCTCGGGCCTGTTTTTACTCTCTATGATTTTGAGGTTCAATTCTAAATGTAATCGACTCCTCTACTTCATTCAGTTCATAAGTATCAGGCCCCGATTGAGGAGCAGTCCCATCAACGTTTGCCGCGGGCCTGTTTTTGCTCTCGATGACTCGAGGGCTCAATTCTAAGCGTTAATATATGATTTCGACGTTGCCTTTCATTTTACATGATCAAATGCTCAATTGATTGGACCAGAAAGAAATACAACTTTATGGACCTTTACGACGGAATTTCCGATTATATGGATGCTATGTTTATGTTACTAGTTTTTAATAAGTCCTTGATGTTTTATGGACCCTAATCCTGTACGTTCCGGAAGTCTGGACCCGATGCATTGCGTCTCCTTGGCTCCCCCTCCTCTTCGCTTAATTTCCATGAGGTGAGAAGAGGCTAAAGTGCTAACCAAAAATGGAAATTTCAATATCTCGGGTTTTTTCACGTGTAAAGGAATCTGCCAGGAAGTATAAAAATCGAGTATGTTTTTGCTGCTATAGTGCTCGATTTAGATGCACCTGCGTGAGGTTTTATGTACTCGCACTGCGAAGGATTTAGAAAGTATACCGAATACTTCTCTGCATTCCTATATTTTCAGTCCCCTTGAAAACGTTGAAACTAGCTTAAATCACTTTTCATGTAAAGTAAAACGTTATCCTTTGCCTACGAAGTGGATTTCGTTTTAATTCCATTTTTGCGAGACCGGAACAATAGGTTGAGATTGGGTAAAATTATTGCGTCGAGTTAAGCTCCTTTATTGTGAAATGCTTCGGTAGTATATGAACGATAAAATGAAACTCGGTTTTCGTACTGTTGAAAAAGATAAGATTTGTCAATATAGTAATATGTGAAATTAAACGCGAGGTTTATCTGTATGATGCCTTTCTATGTGTGCGCGCTGTAAGAAATCATTAAACGTATATTATACGATTTCGATAAGAGATCAATAAAACCGTAGGTAGACTGGAATCGGCGTATAGAGAGTTAACAAAATAAAAGCTTTACGAGTACGGTACGAGTTGAACAACACATCGTGTATTGTTTTTATTCATGATAGTTTTTACGACGACGAAACACCGAAGAGAGAGAAAAAAAATGCGTGTATTTTAAAATTCTGCGTAGTTACAGGAGAGTAAAAGAACGTTGAAATGTTGAAAATTGAACATCATTTGACAAACGGTTCGCTTGTTTGAATTTACATTGACTTGTCAAGCCGTACAAGAGTTTTTGTTTAATTTGATTTCGTTTTTTTCCTCTGTGCGTGTTTCTTTACACTTTTAATCGTTGTGTACATCTGATTTACACGGAACTGGTAACAATCAAGTGTTTATTGAAAAAAAGAGACAAGGTCAAGTCGCTCGAATTATAAAATTTAAACTCGGTACTCGTGTCGAGTTGTTGGCTCGTAGATTATTTGGTGCGGTGATATGGGAAATGTTTGTATTGATTTATGGTCCGACGAGTCGACTTGTGTAGCTGATAAGTGCTGATGACTCGGGATCTTGAAATGCATTCCGAGCCTCGATGATACGGAATCTTCGAAGAAAGTATTCGTTGCCTTCGAGTTATTGCGTTGGTTGTATTTTTAAATTAGTTGAAAAAAATCCTATTTTCCGTGCATCGCCTCGTGTCTCTAGATGACGTTGCCAATTCCAAATGCAACGTTTCGTTCGCAAAATCGCATAGTTTAAGTGGTTTTAATGTGTAATAAAATTGCCTCATTAGTGACTTTTTTCTAACGCGAAAATGGCGTAATTTGGGTATTTTACCTGTAATTATCCTACCACGATTTTTAGCTTTTTGTTGGGTCTGTTTTCTCATGTTGTTTCGAAGATGATTATTACGATGGTAATTATTTAAGTAATAGTCGATGCAGTTTTGTAATTCTGGCACATAATCGTGAACATATTTGGCAAATTATTTCGAATTCGTTAATTTTACCAGGTTCGGGGTAACTTTGAGCGTACAAGGTTACTTTGAAAGGCACGTGCTTTTAGTGTGAGTGCAGAATTTCCTGAAAAAAGTTGAGTAGATGACTTTAATTTATAAAAAAAATTACTGTTTACAGTAACCCCTCATTCAAAGTTACCCCATTGAGAGGTGTTGTGATATGTTCTTCTTGGGAAAAATTGTCAAAAAATCGATTCAACGGTAATTTCAAGAAAAAGTAGGTTTTTGGGATCGTAACAGCAAGATAGATGATTTGGTCTATTAACCAGGTCCAACCAGGGGGGAGGGAGGGGGATTTATCCCAGGGCCCAGATTTTTTAGGGGCCCACGTGAGTTTTAAGCCTTTGTAAAAAATGATCGGCCTGGAAAAAACGTAGGGCCCTTTCGAGGGAAGGGGATGCGTATAATTTTTTCCTAGGGCTTTGATTTTCTCTGCACGGCCCTGCTTTTAATTACACATTTTCTACTTTTGTTTCCAAAAATAAACATGTCATAATAGAAAATTTTAGAATTTATTGCTACATCCTTATACCTTTAATGGAAGGCATGAGCTAAATAGTGTTTTTAATTATTTTACCCTATTTTTGAAGGGTTTTAGTCGATTAAAACGAAACTTGATGGATAATATTAGACCATGATAACGTTCATAATTTTTTTTAGAATTTTTTTACTTAAAAAATCACCTTGAAACACGTTTTGAAGATTTCAAAAGCCAAAAAAAAATTTTCTTAATGTATGTATTTTGAAAAAAAAAAATTTGTATTCTTCAATGTACCTGCCTATTTGTAAATTTTTGTAAATTTTTCCTGATCTGGATACTTGGTTGAAAATTCATGGAACCTTTTTTTTTGCTAATTTTTATTAGACGTATCAATTCAGATAAAATTTTAATCAGGGCACCAACTCGCAATTACAATAAAATCAATCTCAGTTTTTTTCGTTTTTTTTTTTTTTATCTAATCCTCCACAAAATTATTTTTTACGGTATTAATGACGTCATGAAAGTTGACTGCAATGAATAATTATAATTTATATTTGTAGCATTTTTCCTTCATTTTGGCTGTAAAAAGGTTCCACATTTTAAATGGATTTTTAAAATAGCTTTTGTATTGTAAAAAAATTGAGAGATTTTAATTTTTTTAATTTTTTAATATCTGTAATAAACCATTAAATAACTATAAAAAATAAATAAAATGATAAAAACAAAAAACAAAATAAGGTAAATAATCTTATGAAATATTACGCACTTATTTCACTTGTAAATATTTTTGACAAAAATTGTTTCCTTTTTGAAAAAGTCCTTGCATGTATTGAACTAATTACATATCAATATCAAGTTCATCGCAATGATATAAAATTGACCTCCCTCCCACTTCTTCAGAAACATAACCAACTTACGAAAATAGAAGCAATGTAATAAAATCGATACATATTTACTATTTAGTCATTAAATAAAATGTGGTATTACAATAACACCAGCAATAATTTAATATTTATAAGTAAAATTAAAATAATACGCAGATTTACTTTTAAATGAGATTATTTCTTTCGCCTTCGTTAATTGAAACGTTATTAATAAAATCTTATCTATGAAAAAATTCCAACTATCGCGCCTCCGGTCTTCCACCTTCGATATCAATCGAACGTATTAATTAGTGAAAGTAGACGGATTATCAGATTAAAAATTAATTCATCGGCGATTGATCGGTTTTTGGTATATTTAAATATTAAAGAAAGCATACGAGGTAATTACAAATACGTTGTCGTTGAAAAAAAAAGAAAAAAACAGAAACAAAAATCGATCAACTCATTGAAGCCATATCAAGGTTATGACTTGATTAAGTGTTGAACGTAGTCAATTAAAGTTAAGTTATTATTTTAGCGAATTAAACGTCGATTAGAAAAGTCATTAATGGCAATAGATTGAAAAATTGATGCACATTTGATCGATAGGAAACAAAAATTAGGAATTGTATTCTTTTTTGTTCTGTTTAGCAGAATTTCGATGGTAATTATCTAAAGAAAGGAATTCTACGAAAGAACCAACTTCCTTGTGTTGCGTAACTTGAAGTTTTTTTTTCGGTAAATTGGCATTATCTTGGTGTTTCAATTGATTTTTCCATCGAGTTTAACGACGTTATCATTTCATTAAGATTTCAGTATCGATATGATTACACGTACATGGCGTTTTAAGTATTATCGTTTAGTAGCCATTTCTTTTTCGAGTGTATCGCAGATGAGAAAGATTTCGAATTTGATGCTGGAATTACGAAACTAACGAGGGGGCTTCCTCGTTTGAGAGAATTCCTGCGATATGTCTAATGTAAACAAACATACGGTGGCGATTTGAGCCGAGGAAAGTGAAACATTAATTCGATGAAATTATTTAATGGTTTTGTCACGAAGACGACTGCGATTTATTACGATTCGCTTAAGCGGACATCGCTCGATGGTGTTTCTCACTCGATCTCGTCGTTATCGTTCCGTGTTATTTTAAAGTTTAATAAACGGATAGAAAGTAGTCCACAATGTACTCGAGGGGGCAGATGAGGTGTCGAATAAATGAAGTGTAGAAGTGTAATGTGACGTCACGGTTTGACATAACGGGCTCTCCCTCGGCGTCGCGGCGGATAGTTTGCCTACTCCGTTTAATACACTTTTGTCTCTGATCACGTAGCCCTCTCAGCCTGCCGCCGTGGCTAAACAGCTTGTTCAGTTCTGTTCGACTTCGGCTAGTTTCTGTTGGCGTTCCGACGTGTTTGGTCGTGTTGGTTATTAATGCGGGTTTAATTTGGTGACTTTTTTATTATCAATATTAATTTTATATTTTGCGTACGATAATACGATTTTCATTTCGGAGTTATCGTTGCCCTATAGTTCATTTAACCGATAAAACTTGGTTCGGTTTCGCGTTTTTCAAACTTTCAACTATTTTTTATCTCGTACGTAAATTTTCTACGTTACTGTGTGGTTTTTAACTGTATTGTTTGGTCATTTTTCGGTGTGATTTATGTATGCAAATTGAACCGATACAGCGAGTGACGTATACGAAGGATTTTTAAATTCGTAAAAATAGGTGAGTGCTGTTTTTTTTCTAATGCGTGGTAATGTTATCAATTAGTAGGTGATAAGGTGGGTCAAGATTTAGGCGGAGGGAGGGGGAGATAAAAAGCAATGGTGGGGGTGTGATCAATTTTATGGATGGTTAACAAGGTTAATTTAATGATTGTTTTTGTTTTAATTTTTTTTTTGTTTTCAATTTTGTGATTTTTTGGAGACTTGAGTTGTATCGTGGGCGGAATTAATTATTCAATTGGGCGTTTAATTTGTTGAAAATTTTTTTAGTGGTTTTTTTAATTTTTTTTTCAATTTTTGTCAATTTTTTGGGGACTTTGTTTTTTATGTTAATTTATTAAAAGAAATAATTGCGAGATTTTTTGATATATTTTGAAGAGTATTGTTCAGCCAAATATTTATTAAAAATTTTTGTGAAAAATTTCCACTAATTTGTAGCATAAGTGTATTTTTATTTTTTATTATTTTGATTGCTTAATTGTTTTTGGCATTTTTATTGTTTTTGAAAAAGGCATTTTTTGGAATATTTTTTTTTGGCCGTCACTTAAATGTTTACTTCAGCTTACTTGTCGCTTTGAATATTTTTATAATTTTTTTTTTAATTATTTTTACTAGTTTTTCACCTAACTTGGTTTTTTATTTTTATTTTTTTTTAGCATAATTGAGCTTTTTCACAGCTTTTTGCGAAATTATCTTAATTTTTGCAGCATTTAATGGCATTTTATTTTGAAATTGTGCTGAGGTATTTTTCCAAATCTTATTGAATTTTAAATTGACGAAATTATTTCGTTATTTTTTGAATTTGAATTCAAATACAAGCTTTTTTTTGTCTACTTCTAATTTAAATTATTTATTCGAATCATAAAAATGTTGATTTTTTCTGCGCAATTTCTCGTATTAATTTTTTTTTGAATTTTAAATTTCAATCTTGAACTCGTGTATGAAAATATTGTTAGAAAATTGAACGTAAGAAAAAGCGTTATTTTTATCTCATATTTCATATAAATTTTTCATAGTTATAGAATTCTCGAGAGAGAAATTCTCGTCTGCTTTCGCCCCTCCCCTTTTTTTTAGCGCATTTACCTGTTCTTATTTCGCGCACAAAATGTTGGTTTAATTTAGCGGTACTTTCGGTCGACGGAATTTATCGCATTCTAATTGGTTTTTGGCGAAAAATGAAACATATCGCGGAAAATGTACAAAGGTCGTGTATAATTTTTTCCAAGTGTAAAGAAATTCTACGTTAACGTCGTGGTTTACTAATGAACTTTTGCTTGAACCATTTAACGATGATTATCTTTGAAATGCGAAATATAGGAAAAAATGATTATTACTCAAAAGTAAGCATTTCGTGTGGTTTGTGAAATTAGCAAACGACATTGAGCGAAGATAACAAGAGCCATAATTAGGCTAATACCTCGAATCGGGAAAAAAACGATTAAGTGATTTGTTTGGCGAATTTGCTTACGTGTTGAATAGGCGATTCGGGGGTATGTCGATGGAGAGATTAAAATGTAGATTTTTTCTTGTTTATGTCAGTTTTGATTAATTTATACGCGGCACGATGCAGCGCACCGCAGCGAAAAGAAAACCACGCAGGGAAGAAGCGTTTAACACGACTATAATTAGGATATGTTCATTTAATGTTTAAACGTATACAATGTGTGGTTATTCTTTTTGATACGTAGACTAATTATGTTGGTGTTGTAACGAGTCCAAAATCGAGGTTTTGGCCACGTTTTAAAATGTATTTGGTATTTTAACGTTACTAAGATGATTTTTTATCAAGGGTAATTTGTCGTTAAGTGAGGGAAAGATATCGAGAGATATCGATCGATTTTATTCATTTCGTTATCTATTGTAATAAATAAAAGAACTCATCTGGTATGAACATTACGCAATGATTACCGAATTTTCGAAACATATGGTATGAGTCATAATTTTCAAAAGTACAAAAATGTTGGCACATGAAAATTCATCTGCTCAGATATTACAAAAACTTACTCAAATTTCTCAATTCAAGAATCCTCCTTTACATCGTATTCCTCTCGAGGAAGAAAGATAAGACGAAGGAAGACGTAAAATATGAAAAATTCATTAAAAGTGCATCTACGACAGAAACGAAACACACGATGAGATCGTAGGCATGTTGCCAACACCTTGAAAAAATGTGAAAAATTCCTCGTTACAAAGGGTACATTGCTACCTTCGTGCCTATAAGAAAGAAGTGGAAAGTAGAAACGTACGAAAAATGTATTCAAGGTATCTCTTTTATCTTGGAATATAACCTTCTGCGTTAATGTGTGTCATCATGGATGATCAGCGTGTTTAATAAAGCGTTGGAAAATTGCAATGGCCTCTTTAAAGATGCGATAATTCGTGTGCAATATATTGGTGAAAATTTTCTCTTATTTCCTCTCCTGTCGCTTGTCGGAGTTTATCGTACGACGACCTGGATGAAAACTTGAGCGAGGGGGAAATTTCAGGGATTAGAAGGTAGTGGGAGTAAGGGTAGCGAAATTTTAAAAAATACGGGAAAATATTTATAATAAAGAGCGCTCTTTATTTAATTTCTAAAAAATTTTATTTTGAAAATTTTTGTCTCAAGTCGCCCCAAATCTCACAGAAACGTCATAACTGAGGAATTTGATATGTTTTTTTTAATATTTTTGTTTTAATTTTGTTTTTTTTATGATTTCTTTTATGTTAATATCTTTGTTTTTTTTTTGGTATTCTGTCCTTTTTTTCTTTTTTTTGTAATTAAAAAGCCCACCCCTCCGCTTCACCCGATCTCTTGAGTACTGGAGTGGCAGAGAACACTAAATGTGTTTTTTTATTTCTGTATTCATCATCGTATTAGTCAAATGAATCTAAATCTAAATTTTGATGCTGAAAATATTATAGCAAAATTGTGGTGAAATTTCGATCACAAAAGATGTTTTATATTTAATTCCCATCAACTTTTGTTCTAAAAATTTTTGTCTCAAGGTGCCCCATATCTCACAGAAACGTCACAACTGAGGGATTTCGTTGGCAATGCTGAAAATATAGCAAAATTTTGGTAAAATTTGAAACGATACGAAAAATTTTTCATCGCAAAAAATGTTCCACATTTATTTTCCAGCCTTTTATATTTCGAAAATTTTTGTCTCAAGTCGCCCCAAGTCTCACAAAAACGCCCCAACTGAGAAATTTGGTTTGCGGTAATAACAATACCTTTTTTAATTCATCGGGATATTTCAATTTCTTATTTTATTTTTTTGAAAAAAAAAGAAGTGTAATTTTATAGTAAATTTTAGGGAAAAAAGGTCGAATACTGATGTAAAATATGATAATTATGTTAGTTGATTGGTGACGAAGTAACGCTATTTGAATTTCTAGACAGAAAAAATGCATTTACGAAATAATTTGTAATAACGAAAAATATTTCTAATAAAATTTTTCATAGATAATGTTATGAAGGTTATTTACATAGAACGCAATATTCGCGAGAAAAATGCAAGTAAAGTTTAATTTATGGTATTCTGGCTTCAGGGACGTAGCTTGTATGGAGTTGTATGATTTGATGATATCGTAGCGAATTTTTGATCGTTAATGGATTTTGATTTCTCAAAAATAAAAAAACTACAAATACGATTACTGCATAACCTGAAAATGTTGAGATAATCGCAGAAGCCATCGAACGATTTTGAATCATGTAGTCGCAAGCTTTAGGCGTTCGTTATGGAGTAATCTAAGGTTTACACGTGTTTATCTCGTTAACGTCGCGATTTATGCGAATAACATCGATGATATAACTTGTAGAAAATTTTATCAGGAATATTTTCAGTTATTATCAATTTCTTTGTAAATACTTTTTTTTCGAGTTACATTCGAATAATAGAAATCGATTATCAATACGAAGCAATGTAAGGCAAAATTCACGTTTTTCTCGTTTACGTTACTTTGTACGTAAATAATGTTTATGTCATGACTTGTAGAAAATTTCATCATGAATATTTTTAGTTATTAAGAAATTTTTCGTAAATGTGTTTTTTACGACTTGAAAATCTAATTGCGATATTACGTACCTGTCAATTACGACTGATCAACTTTTCGTATCCAGAAAACATTTGTTTTTAAGTATTTCTTAGTACATCCTTGTTGGAAAAAAAAGGTTTAAGGTCTTTGAAAGAATCCTCTAGGAAACAACAAGTACACTAAGGTTAAAAACAAATACTCGGCTGGCCTTTGAAAACCCTCGATCAATATACGGCTTTATTCACGGAAGGAAAATTCGTCTAAAAATTCGCCTCACATTTCGTGATTTGAATTACACGATAAATATATAATTCATTTCGTAATCGATACGGTGGTAACACTGCCACAACTAAAAATAGTATTTTCCGTATGGAAAAATACTTCCGACGATGTTGAAAAAATCCCGAAGATGGAACGGAAATTCCTATTTCCTACATGAGATATCGCGTTAGACGTCATAGAATCGCGACAAGTTGATTCGCAGTGACGTCATGAAGAGATCGTGCGTTTGTACTTTCTATATGCAGACACGAAAAAATAGAAGGGCAGCTTGATACGTCACGAATATACGCGAATAGAGAAAGCTCGTTTCGACCTTGCGAGATTTTACAATCGATATATTTACTATTTACTTATGGGCAATTACAAATGATGAATTGCGTTCCAGCGTAGACCGGAAATACGCGTATGATGCTCTTCGAGGTGTTCTCGCGTGTAATTATATAATCGTGGTCGAAGTGTTACAAATATTCGTCGGCTTTGTCGTAATATTCTGGTACGTGAAAAATACACGAAGAGGAAAGGTGCTGTAAATTTATACTTTACATGTTTATCTCGGTGTAGAAGTACGATTACATGTCGTCATCGATGAATAATACGCTGCGGTTTTATTTTTCCTCAAGTTGGCACACGACGATACCAAAAAAGGAATAATTTTCAATTTATCTCACTCATTGATATAATCGAGTAGTGTGGAGGATTTTAAAAAAATGCATTCGACGTATTTTTAGCGAACTAATAAAGCCGCCATTTATAGATAATTTAACGATAATTTAAACACGGTGCGTCATGCGAATTGTGAAAATAAATGAAGTCGAAAGTGCGATGAAATTTCGATAATGATACGTAGGAGGTCTGGATCGGCGTAAACTCGAAATTTATTTATAACTCGACGAATTATCAGTATTTGATGAATTTTGGCCCGAATATTTGGCGTAGACGGATTACCAAAGGGGAAAATCACAGACGTTGTTTTTCACGCGGTTCATTGATATCTCCAAGTTTAAAACCGAAATTATACGATATCTAATTATTGGCAACGTTTACGCTCGTGTCATCGATTAGAAGGTTAATTAAAAAAAATTCGCGGAATAATGGTAAACTTCTCGTCGAGAAGAAACCGAACGTGGTCTGGTAAGTTTTTAAACTCGATGCCATGTTTACAAAAAGGTCACACGTGCGAGATTTTCTTTTCAAAATTTCAACTTTATAGGCGCTAATTTGACGATGAGTAGATGAGTACGTACTTGAGATTAACGTGATTACAAGGTCGATAGGCGGAACTGTTTATGGAAATGTGAACTTAGTAGCTTTTCACGATTTCGTTCGTGTTCACGACGTGCCTTAGGTATATGACGAATTCAAAGATGTTGCAAGTTTGCGAGGCGGTGTCGTTGACGAAAATTTTTCTAAGGTATTTTTAATCCAGGTGACGTAATTGGACGCTGATAATCGGTGATAAATTGTATGTTTTTCGACGTGATAAAATTTTTCGAGGAATGAGGTCGATAAATATAGTAAACTTATTGCATTGAAATGTTCAATCGAAAACCTTGGAGATTTTTTATGACTATTTTTAGCCCCCAAAATGAGGTTTTCCGTAATATCTCTAGAAATAGAAGAGATACGAAAAAAATTCTTTTATTAAAAAATTCTCTCTTTTCAATTCTCTACAACTTTTGTCTGAATAATTTTCACCTTAGGTCAACCCCATCCACAAAATGGCCATCTATGAAAGATAACCTTGTACAGTGATTTCTTATTTTCGCTAGGTTACAAGATTACTCCTCAGAAGAGGACAGCGGGTGAGGTGAAGGGGTGAAAGTTGTGAGATTTCAAAAAAAGAAAATTTTTCATTTACATTTTTTTCATATCTCCTTATAATTTTGAGTTATTTGAAGTAATCTAATTTCCACCATTTTGGCTTAGTCCCAAAAACGATCTGTATGGGAGCAGATTCTGTGAATCAGGCGTTGATCTGAGATGAAAATTTTTGGGATAAAAGTTGTGGGAAATTAAAAGGAGCAAATTTTTGAATATAAACTTTTTCTTCGTATCTCTTCAAGTTTTTGAGATATCGAAGAAAACCTGATTTTAAGGGGTTAAAACCCCCACCTGCTTGATTTTTGATTTTTACGATATCGACGACACGAATGAGATTTTTCAATAAGTGAAAAAATTTAATAAACGAGGCAGCAATGTGGCAACATCGCTACGAATTGATATTCTTTCATTGTCCTTCGCGTATTTTTTTTCTTCGATGGCGAAACTATCGACGAGATATTTATCAGGTATAAAAAATGTCGGCGTTCTGCGTGTTTTTTTTTTTCAAGAGTTCGGGTAATTTAAAAAGCCAAAAAAATTTCGGCAAATTTTATCTACTGATTTTATAGTAAACGCGTTTTTAGAATTTTTCTCGCGTTGGAGATACGCGTTATAAAATTTTAACGATTTGAAATAACAACAGGCGGAGTATTTATGTAAATATTTTTCTTCTTTGGACACACATTTAACGCCTTGATGCGCAATTCGCGAAAACTGATCGTATTAAAAATTGAAATATTTCGCGTAAGCCCGCGACCGAAACAGGAAAAAGAAAACGCGACAAAAGGTCATCAATTAATTAAACGAGCGGTCATTAGGATTTCGTTTATAGTGGAAGTTTATAGACGGCGATGGTTGCGTGTTAAATTACTATATCAGAGGCTTCATAAGATTCCGAAAGTTGCCCGCCGCATAATTACGAGAACCGGTTCGAGAGCTGGAACGTTAGACCTACAAAGTATATCACCGACGACCGACGACGACAGTTTGCAGCCTCTGGAATAAATCTGCGTGCGTTGTGGCAAACAAGAGGTCAAAGCGTTTTTTTTTGTTCCCGCACGGAATCGCGAACTGTAAATAACTCGTCGTTCGACGACACGACGCGCGAAAATTCGTTCGTCTGCGGAAACTAGATCATTAGGATGATGCAGAAAATGCAAATCTTATTTCCGCCACTCGCGAGATTAATTTTGCGATGGAAATTGAAAAACGAATCTTGCGCGGATCGATTCATTAAAGGGAATTTATTCGACGATCGACGAGAAGGGATTTCACGTGCGGAATTGTGTCTACAAAAACACGTGACACGTTGACGTTTTATCGCTTCGCCTCAAAAGCCCGTTTAATGTTTAAATATGGCGACGTAGATGGATTTTTTGCATACGTTTGACCTTAAACGCAAACATATTAAATGTACCGTTCGATGTGGAAAATTCGATTGATTTTTTTTTAAATCCTATTTTTTGGATATTCTCGATATACCCACCCTCCCCACTCCTTTCGATTTTTTTTGATATATTTGCGATGTTTACCAAGCTGTTTAGCTTTTATTTATTTTAATTTTGTACATAATTCGTGGTTTTTTTTGTTAGGGGTGATTTTGTGGGTTAGGGGTCGATTTGAGGTAAAAAATATTAGTACAGAAATTATAGGGAATTGGACAGACTACATTTTTTAAACTGGAATTTTTTTCATATCTCTTCAGATTCTCAAATGATTTGAAAAAAAAAACTCATTTTCAAGATTTTTATCTCGAAAATACCTTAGGGACGAATTTTGTGAACATTGGTTGATTTTTTGGGAAAATTGTTCATACAAAAGTTGTCGGAAGTTGAGAGGGGCGCATTTTTGGGAATACTTTTTTTTCATATCTCTTCAAATTTCTGAATTATTTGTAAAATAAATTTATTTTCATGATTTGGACCCCAAAAATACTATTGGGACGAATTTTGTGAACTATTGGTTGATTTTTTGGGAAAATTGTTCATACAAAAGTTGTCGGAAGTTGAGAGGGACGCATTTTTGAGAATACTTTTTTTTCATATCTCTTCAAATTTTTGAATTATTTGTAAAAAACATTTTATTTTCTAGTTTTCGACCCCAAAAATACCATTAGAACGAATTTTGTGAACCATTGGTTGATTTTTTGGGAAAATTGTTTATACAAAGTTTTTAAGAATTAAGTGGAGCGTTTTTTTTGTGCGTAAATTTTTTCATATCTCTTCAAATTTCTGAATTATTTGTAAACAAAATTTATTTTCAAGATTTTGGCGTCGAAAATACCATGAGGACGAATTTGGTAAATCATGGGTTGATTTTTTGGGAAAATCGTTGGGACATAAATTGCTGGGAATTGAGAGAAGCCAAACTAGTCGCTTAGCTTTTTTACGTATCTTTTCACAATTTTCAAGATTTTTAATTACGGCCAATTTTCAGTTGTTGAAACCCTTCAGAAGCGAAAGCTCCAACACCAACGATATAGCATTTTCATAAATGCCTCGAGGAAACCTTTTCGAAAGGATTTTTATAAAAATCGTCATTTATTACGATTCCCCATAATTCTCGTAATTTTTCTATAATTCGCCTACACAACGCTATAACAATGAAATAACTAGAGCGAACGGGTAATACCCCAGATAAGCTTTTTTTTACATAGAAATGAGCAAGAAAAAAGTAATGTCGACGCGCAACAAGGTGTAATTGAGATAAACGCGTAAATGCGCGAAAAAGCCATTTTTGTAAACATATTAACCACGTGTTTCGGTTACAGCGGCGCGAATTTTCTCATTAAAATTGGAAATTTTTCCATAAACGTGGTTCCTCGTGCTTTTCGACAGTGGCGCGACGAATTGCGTAATGAAATATATTAACGACGGAAGGTAACTGGTATATAAGTGATTGGTACGTACTACGTAGTGAATTTTACGCGTATACGGTATGTTTCTGTTTATTGTGGGCGTCTGGCGCGAGCAGCTCGAGCTTTATAAAATGCACGGAAATGTCGTAGGAGAAGCGAATAAATTTTCAAAGAAACGAAATTACCATTTGTTACGGTGTTCGTTTTCAAACCTAAACGATAAACTTATTTTTCGCGATGTTTAGCTTAACGGAAGAATTACGTCATTGCGAAGTCAACGGATGATTTCGCGTTCGTATTAAAATGAAACATCTGGGTGGTTTGATTTTTTTTCCGTCTTACATCTCCTTTCTTATATTCTCTCTTTCATGTAGATGTCTCTGTATTGAAATATAGGTTGAAGAGAAATTACACGGATTGTGGGCTTATGGTAATGGTGTCGCTGTGAAGAGGATTTTTATTAACACCCAGAAACGCGAAGGGGAATTTCGGTTTCGAGTGTTTTCTATTTCATCGATAAAAGGTATTTTTATTCTTTCGCGAAAAATAACAAGTACTATCAAAGAGTTTCGTATCGTGGAAAATTTTACGCCACGATTTCGCGTAGGTAATGAAAATTAACGTACTTTTAATTTCATTCGACGTGTTTTATCGTGTATTGCACTTCGACCGTTGAATCGATTTGCATCTGGTGCCGCACGAAAATTGTTAAATATAGGTTAGCGATATGTGTAATACAAATGACTCCATTCCTATTTCGGTTTCAAGGACTTGGAATATTTTAGAAACATCAGCGATAAAACGTATTGTCGGCGGTAATGAAATAAAAACAAAGCTCGTGCGACAACTAACAAGTGATCGATTGGGGTAAAATAGCGAAAACCGCTAAGAATAGATGTGGCTATGGCGTAGGTAGAAATCCTATAGGAACGGAAAGTCTGGCAATTCGTTAAATTTAAATTTCAACAACCCAAATCAAAATTTTATTCGTGTAAGCTGTAATTTTATCATGAATAGTGTATTCAAAGGAAAGGGGGTCATATTCACCCCCTCTTCTCCCTTCTCCTACAGTTGAAAGTGCTTTCAGGTGTAGTTTCTATCGATAATGTGACGAGTTAGTTACTTATAATGAATAAAAAACAAAAAATTGTAAAAATATTCATATCATAACGTAATTTTTTATGTTTTTTTAAATGGAAAAATTCAAAAAAAAATTATTTTATGTTTGTAAAAACATGAAATAAAAATTTACATTATCGAAAAATTAGTCAAAAAAATTAGTGATGATAATTTTAATGTTTTTTGTTTTTTAAATACAAAAATGATAATATTATTTGAATTTACCATGAAATATTTTTAAAATTGAATTTCTATGGATTTATTAAGTCAAATTGCTAACAACCAAATTAATTTTGTATTTTTTAATCAGTAAATTCGAACCTCCCCCTTCCTTCCTCACACAACGTTCTGTAAAATTTTTCACATTGTGAGTAAATTAACAACATGTTGAAGGATTTTCCTAGACGGTTTTCAATAAAATTCATGATCTCGAAAATTTTAAATGTAATGTTTTTTTTAGTGGTAGGTTCATTTTTTTCCTCCAAAAACGATATTGAAATTTTTTAATTGGGAAGAGAACATGAAAATTCGCCCGAGAGGATCAAAAAATTTTTTTATTTCATCACAAAAATGTGTAACCTTGATCGTCTAGAAGTGGTGATGGTGAATTAGGAGGAGGAGGAGGAGGATAGAAGAGAGGTTATGTAAATTTCTGTATAATTAAAATGTGAAGATCTAGAGGTTTCAATGGTTCAGATCTCGGTAATGTTTTTTTTAGTGGTAGGTTCATTTTTTTCCTCCAAAAACGATATTGAAATTTTTTAATTGGGAAGAGAACATGAAAATTCGCCCGAGAGGATCAAAAAATTTTTTTATTTCATCACAAAAATGTGTAATCTTGATCGTCTAGAAGTGGTGGTGGTGAATTAGGAGGAGGAGGATGAGGAAGAGGAGGAGGAAGAAGAAGAGGGGGTGGTAATGTACAATTTGCTGTAAACTCATTTAAAATTCTACTGAAGAATCGCTCGAGGGATTATCGACCCAATCCCCCTCCTTCTCCTTCCCTCCCGTGGCATTATCAATGGTTTAGGTCATTACTTATTAAAGTAATTTTTATGAAGTGGAATTGGACCTCAAGTGAAAATTGTTAAAACCAAATGGCGGAGAATCGAAATTCAAAAAAAAACATTTTCAGGTGTATTTTCAAGTTTTCGAGTTATTTAAAAAATTTTTATCTATTTTTTTGCTTACTTTTTTACTTTAAAAAAAACATTTTCAGGTGTATTTTCAAGTTTTTGAGTTATTTAAAAAAATTTTATCTATTTTTTTTTACTTTGTTGAGTTTTCTTGTTTTTAGTGGAGAATTCTCCTTTTATGAACGCGAATATTGTGGACATAAGGGTTACTTTACGAAGTAACCAGTATGTACTTTTAAAATCACCCAACTTCGATATTAATATTAATTTCCCATTTGAAACTACACATCGCCGGAAGCCAAATCCGCGAAAAATTCCACTTCGATTGTCGCTAAACATTGTAATTAGAACCCCAAGCTAAACAAACATCATCGCGTCACTGGCTCGAGCCACAAGCTAATCCGACGCATACAGCACCTCAAAAGACTTAAGGACAATGCTCTCGTGTCGTAAGACAACTCCGTTGACGAGACAATACACGAGGGATGAAAAAAAAAAAGAGACTAAAGACGTGTAAAAAATGCTCATATAATTGAATCGCGAATTAACGGACAAAACCTTTTGTTCACCTGCAATTAGAATTATAACGCGATGGCCTGCAGGTCGTCTCGACATGTTATTTAAATACTTTAACAGGGAATTTTCTCTTCTGTATTCCCCTATGTGTTGGTACAAAAGTGCACTTGTTTAATTACGGTGTGTGTGTATGTCATTGTTTTTTTTTCACGTTTCACGTTTGGTAGCTCGCGCGATACCGTTACAGTGGTATACTTAGATAAAAAGAGGATTATGTAATCATAAATGACATCTTTGGAGAAAGCCGAATCGTTTAGTACACGTGTACTTAGTGTAGAAGTGCTACCTCGAGTGGTTATTTAATGGAGGATTTTTTTTTGGTGCAGTAATCCATACAGAGTTGGCGGATTTTGTAAATGGGTGTAAAGAGGATATTTGAGTTTTTTTGCTTAGCTGAAATAAAAGAGAGTCGATGTAATTGGAATGTGTATGTATAAACAAACACCATAAGGCGAAAGTTTATTCGTCTTATTGTAATTATTATTGTTACAATAAACCTGAAGGTCGAATCAGTGATTGTTCGTTGGCAATTGTTTAAGTAAAACTCGTTTTTTCAATTAAGTACGTGTATAGCGTCGATGGTATATGCAGTAGAGGTATTACGTTAGTGGAAATATTTTTCGAAGTACGAAACCATCTATACCTACACAATCTGAAGACATAAGGTTCGATATTCGTCTTGAGTTTACCAAGAAGCAAAGAGAAAAAAATACGTTTAATCGGATACACCGGCTTTAAGTCTGGTTCATTATAAACGTTGAAATTCTAACAGTAACAAAGACCGAGAAGACAGAGTAACGACCCTACTGAATTCTCGAGTTGCCCGAAAATCTGTACGCGGCGGTTATCTTTGCGTCGCTGTCAGTGGTTTTAAACTTGTTTATGGTATTTGTACGATATAGCAACGTTTGATTCGTAATTTTCGATTTTAAAGAATTTCTATACATTACCTTTGTAGACACACCGTAGAAGATTTGTCTTCTGTGATCCAATTGACATCCTAATCTGCGGCCCCGATTTTCACGCGTACAAGCGTCCTATACCGAAGGCCACGTGAGAATTTTTAAAAACAAAAACATTGTAAAGACGCGGTGGTACTTTGAACGTCTTTCGACAATATTGTCGTTATTAATTAGCAAATTTGTCCAGCTAACGAGAAACTACTTAGGCGCGGTTTGAATATTTCGTCTAACGAGCAATCTACACGTTATCCTTCACATCAAACATCATGTTTGGCTGCCAGCTAAAACAATTTTAATATCGAAGGTTATGCAAGGTAGGAGTGCCGAATCGGAAGCCGGAAATAAATATTATCCGGTTAAGTTTTTTTTTCCCATTGCAATTGACTTTTCGAATTTTGGTTATTCGATGTGTATACCAGATGAAATGGCGAAAGAAAGATTAAAGGATAGCGATACGTGTTACGTACCCTCTTTTACGATACCCCTATTTTAACTGTATATCGTTTCCGGTCCGTCTAATTACATTGTCTACCTATATGGCGCGTATTTTACATTATTTCAAATGGGGTGTAGTTGTGTGAATACCCCAAGTGGTGGCTTTACGAGGTACTTTATTGTTATTGTTGGCTACAATTATATGTAGTTACATCATCGATACATGGCGCACTGTGTAGATCCACTAGATTCCTTATCGCTTCAACAGATGCCTGAAGTTTTTATCTCAAGGAGATATTTTAGGTCTTTTTTTCAAGCGATTAGCTTATCGGTGGAAGCTTTGAATACTTGGACTGATGTCAATTTTAAATGTTCCATTTTTTTATTTTTTTCTGGTTGTGATAGATCCCAAAAAGCTGAATTTTGGTATATACCTAGTATTCGATTTTCTTTACAACATACTTCACTCCGGAACAGATCCCTTTTTTGTGGATCTAAGCCCCCCTAAAATGGGTTTTTTGCTTATATCTTAGTGAAAACTGGTTTTATCAAAAAAATAGTTCAGTTCGAAATTGAAACCCACTAAATTCTCTTCAAAATGCATATATTAAGAGTTGATGTAGCAGGCTTAGATTCCGAGCTACGTGCGATTAAAAAAGGAGCATTTTTCGTGAATTTTTGACAAAATTCGCATAAATTTAGTTTTTTACCAGTAACCATGGGAAAAAATGATTTTTCGTGAAAATTTATAATAACTGAAATTAAAGATGACCAAATTCTCTACAAATTCCATTACAAAGGAATTAGATTGCTTATTTAGCTTCCGAGCTGTGGCGTCGCAAAGAAGGGTGGTTTTGATCATTTTTTAGCCTAGTTCCGTAGAGTACAGTTTTTCTTCTCTAACGTTGCGAAAACTGATTATGAAAGAAGTAACTTAATTCAAAATTGAAGCCCACTAAATTCTCCACAAGTTATGTAAAAAAGTGGAGGTCGCTGACTTTATTTTCGAGCTGTGGCGCTGCAAAGTAGGGGATTTTTGATGACTTTTTAGCCTAATTGTGTGGGGTACAGTTTTTCGGCTCTAGTGTAGCAAAAAATGATTCTATGAAAAAAAATAGCTTAGTTTGAGGTTGATGCCTACCGAATCCTCTACAAATACTGTATTTACAAAACTAGGCTAAAAAATGATCAAACCCCACTTTTTTGTGACGCCACAACTCGGAAACTAAGTAAGCAATCTAATTCCTTTGTAATGGAATTTGTAGAGAATTTGGTCATCTTTAATTTCAGTTATTATAAATTTTCACGAAAAATCATTTTTTCCCATGGTTACTGGTAAAAAACTAAATTCATGCCAATTTTGTCAAAAATTCACGAAAAATGCTCCTTTTTTAATCGCACGTAGCTCGGAATCTAAGCCAGTTACATTAACTCTTGATGTATGCATTTCGTAGAGAATTTAGTGGGTTTCAATTTTGAACTGAACTATTTTTTTGATAAAACCAGTTTTCACTAAGATATAAGCAAAAAACCCATTTTAGGGGGGCTTAGATCCACAAAAAAGGGAACTTGCAAACATGGCATTTGTTCCAGAGTGAAATATGTTGTAAAGGGTATCGAATACTAGGTATATACGAAAATTCAGCTTATATTTAATTGATCAAAAATCATTAAAAACATTAAAAAAAGAGTCAAAAGTCCATTTCATTTGTGTTCATCTTTGTTTTCAATTTACATAATTTCTTTGTCATTGCTCTTTTTTTTCTGTGCATAGTGATTGTCGTTCTACTTGATTTTTTTTTAATCAGGACAAACCAGAAGAGGGGAAGGGAGGTTTTTCTCTCAAGTCCGGATTTTTTTTGGGACTCGTGTGCATTTTAAGCCTTTGTAAAGAATAACAGGCCCTTTGGAAAAAATAACCGACGTTTGGAAAAAATGTCGAGTCCTTTCAAGGGAATGGGGTTTGTGTAATTTTTCCACGGGGCTGGTTTTTTTCTGCACGACCTTGCTTTTGATCCAATTTTTCTATTTTATTCGAAGTTGCATTTCCTGTTGATTTTGCAAAGTACGTTTGGGGGGTGAGGTGGGGGAAAACCTCTTTCTCTATCATTTCTGATTTTGTGTGGATATGAAAAAAATCATGAAACGGAAGTTGTGCAGTATAATATTTTTAAATATATTTTTCATTTTAATTTTTAAATTTTATTATTTTGATGTAATTTTTTTGCAAAATTGAATATTTTTTATTCATTTATTTCATTTGTTATTTGTATTTTTAATTTTTAATGTTAAATATGGAGTAAATTTTAATTTAAAATGTTATTATTAATTAAAATTTTTTTCATTTTTTATTTTAATTTTTAATTTTTGATGCAATATTGAAGAGAAGATGAATCATTTTTGAAAATATTCTTTCGCGTTTGATTTGAGACGTTCTAAAACCAAAAATAGGAGCAAAATTTTCATTAAAACTATGCTATAATTATTGAACATAATTTCAATCGCGATAAAAAACTTTTCAGTATTTTGTCAATTTTGTTTCAATTTATGTTCATTTATCTTTTTATTTTTCGATTTATGTTTTGATTTTCTTGTCGGTATTTGCTCCATTTTATATTTATGTTCTAATTTTTCCTTTTTTTTTTGAACTCCACGTTTATAAAAAGTAATACCGCATTGCGTACTTTGCATGTTGGGAAAAATAGATTAAAAATTCACTTATATGCATTTCGCTCGGAAAAACGTTTCGCTCAGCTCGAAAAAATACTTGGAACCTGTTCGAGAGGATGCTCGAAATGGAAAATAAGAAAGTCACGTTCGTTGGAGAATAAGAAAACGGGTAGAAAAAACGCTGCAAAAAACCTCGTAGTATCTTTTCAAATCGTCGAATATTCTCGACATGTTTTTTTTTCAGCCATCGAAGAATACATTGTAAATATTTTGTGTCGCATTAACACGTACACGAGTTTATCGCGTTTGTCGACATTTTTATACATGAAAATTCGTCCGGAAGAGAGAAAATCGCATTCGACGATAAAACAACTGCTTCGACATTATTTCCAGCAGTAGGCGCGTTCGGTCGGAAAATCATTATTCAAATAGAAGACATTAAGCGCTTTTTTTTTTTTTTTTCATCGAGCACGATAAATGGCGCATGATTTATAAACACTTAAGAACTGAATAGTTTTTCAAAGTTAATGCAACGTTGTGTACACATTTTGAATTAATTTAACATTACGCGGTGAAAGGTGTTGCGTGTGTGGTGGTAAAATGAGGCTTGTGGTTATCAGGATGATATGATAATATGAAATAAGCATCGGCGATGGGTTCGTGCAGAGACACGTATGGGCGATGCTGATAATTAAAGAAATTCGGTCGCAAATTGGACTCGATAAAAGCCAAAACCAATAAACATGATTGAAGGTTTCCCGTGCGCTTGTTTACCGATTGCTTCGTGACACGCAATAAAAGAACATGTATATGTTTGGCAGCTTAGTTTAGAGAGTGATCACCGTTGACATGTCTTATACGGAGAGTGCATCTGAAATAACATAGACACGCGACCGTCATCGAAGGTTTTTTTCACTTCTTTGCCGCGTTGCGCCGTGACATTCGTCATTCTATGCTCGATAACGTCGCAGATAAGTAATTGAATTTACGCGTGTAATACGCCGTGTAGTTTTTTTTTTCGAGAGAGATGATTTTCAGAGTTTAATTCGATTTAGCATATTTTTCAAGATGGAAAAATCACAAATAGCAGAGAAACGGACGTCGGAATTTGAGCGTTTAAAGCCGCATAGGTCTATCGTAGAAATTCAATAAAAAAAGGGTTTTTGATTAAAATAATGAGAACAAAAAGGTCGGCGCGGAAGCTCGTCTTGAGCGAAAGTATTTGTTGAAGTTTAGTTTGACTTTTTGAGCGTGTAATACGTTTTTTATTTGGTGTTTTTTTTTCTTCGCTTCGCTTTTTTTTCTAACGAACAAAACGTGTAATTGCGAAACAAAAAACCTCGAGGTTTTTTTTTTCTTAAGAATTGTCGGTACGGCGAGGAGTCGTGGAGCGGAACGCGACGCGGAATTTTAATATTCGATGTAAATTAATATGGCATTACGATATTACGATACGTTTTCGAAACCGTTAATATGGTGAGATAATTGTAGAAATGGAAATGAGCTTTGGGCTCGTGTACGCGGTGAAAGCGACCGCTATAAAAATCGTATAAATCCGGCATTTAAACACGTGACTATATCGGATATTCGTGGCAACATTGTTTCGCATCGACGTACCGTATTGTTCTAGTTTTACTTGATAAGAATTTATTTTCAACAGATTCGGAATAGTCGATTGATGTTTGCGATCGTAAACGAGTCAATGAATGATTCTCGAAATTGGACGATGCAGAAATGCGTTGCGGAAGTAAAACGTCATATTTATTATTTACGTTTTGCAAGTGCAAAAAAATACTTTTCGGAGGTATCTTTCTTTAAAGTTTTCGTTTAGGGCAAATTCAGCCATCTGAACGCCTTGCAAAAGCTCAAAATCGAATGATAGAAGCACTTTACCGCAATATAACCATCATATTCGTAATCTATGCCCCTAATGACGCTGAAAACGATACCTCACAAGGGCACCTTTCTAGGGCACTCGTTATCCAAATTTTCACCCCTGTGGTTCTTCAAACAACCCTAAAATCTATCGATAGAAGCATACTATCGAAATTTCGACATCATATTTGTAATCTATGCCCCTAATGACGCTGAAAACGATACCTCACAAGGGCACCTTTCTAGGGCACTCGTTATCCAAATTTTCACCCCTGTGGTTCTTCAAACAACCCTAAAATCTATCGATAGAAGTATACTATCGAAATTTCGACATCATATTTGTAATCTATGGCCTTTAAACGCTGGAAACGATACCCCATAAGGCCACCTTTTCTAGATAACCATAGCCCCAATTTTCACCCCGTGGTCACTCAACTCCCCCCCTCCCCGGACACCAATTGATAGACACTTACCAACGACATTTAAACACCATATTTGTATTCCACGTGTTTAAAAACATCGAAAATGATATCTCACACGGGTATCCTTTTTAGATTACATTTCCACGTGAAATTGCATCCCCTCCCCTCCACCCGGGATTTCCGAACTTATCGAAGGTAGTCGTGTTGGGTATGGTTTGCTTGGTTATTCGAGTCGCCGATTCCGAATCCGAGGTTGTTTTTCGACCTTGAAGCTTCTATCATCGTTCGGTGGCGATATTTTAACAAAAAATACGTTTATTATAATGAAAAAAAAAACCAAACACCGTCGTTAATGGGCAGGAAATGTTAAAAAGTTGTAATTTATAATGGTAAAACGAAGAAAAAAGGGAGTAAAAAAACGAACCATTTTATTAAAATTACCATCTACTCATAGCGATAAGTGCATTATTGTGATTTTCATTTAGTCTCATTTTACCGTGTATGGTATCTATGTGTGTAGGATTTGAAAACGAAGGGTCTACATTAATTCGTATAGCTTAAAGGAATTAGACGATTAGGGTAGAAACTTGGGAAGTGGCAAGACCACCCAACAAATACGGTCGAATGTCGGTTGCCGCGCTAGACGAGTTATCGAGGGGTTGAAAAAATGAATACAAAACGAAAACGAAAAAGACAAATTGAGCGTATAGCAAGAAATACAGGCGAAATGGCGCAATAAAAATATTCGCGTCGGCTCGTATATTATTCGAGTGTAATTCGAAGAACTCGTGTTTTTTTTCAAACTCGGTATATTGCGAGGACGCGAAGAGGGAGTAAAACTCGAGTATGGTTCGGAGAATTATTTATCCTACGAATATAGAAGGTGACGTTAATTAAATAAATTAATATAGAAGCGATGAATTTTTCGCGTGTGCCGGCGTCTCTCTGTGTTTTCGTAGAAAATGAGCTTCACGTTCGTCCAAAAGGTATCGACGAAGGGAGAGGAAATCTGTTTAAGTTTTAGTGGTTTTCGTTATATACTGTAGAACGAGCTACGAGGTATTTTGTTGCTAGTTTGCGCGCTCGAAGCCGGTATCGTTTTTAATTCCCTTAATGCCGTCCAAATGACCGACCTATATTACGTTTACCTGTAAACTGTGAGGTTTTTTCGCTTTGTGATGTATACGAAAAGATTAAAGCTCGAAGCGCAAAGGTTACGATGTCCTTTGGTTGGCCCTTCGACTAAATTGAAGATGAAAGTGATCGCACGAGCGACGATATTATGGAAAAAGGAGCCTAATCGTCCGAGATAACGACGCTTTCTCTTTACATATTTACGAGGACGTATACCTTAAAGAAACGCTATGGAGGTTATTACATCGCGCGAGACAATAATAACGGGCGAAACTCGAACGTGGCCGAGGCAAGAGGTGCGTTGAATTTCGCTCGTTTCAATTGTATGGTGGTTCAACTACGTGTGTCAAATGTGAGAAAAAAAAATCCTAAACCTGTTAAACCAACATGCTCGAGTTGGTTGTAAAATACGAACTAGCTTTATCAATTCGACTGGCGGCCATCGTTATCTCGTAATTTAAAATAATATTCGTCTAAATAACGCAAATCGAGCTAGATGAGATTGTAATTTGAACAATGAATTTTTCTCGCTATTTGACGCAGTAAGTTGGAAATTTTACTTTGACGCTGGTACCGTTTCGGCCTTGACATTACGGACAAATTGTACGCGCGATGACGTAACGCAGAGGACGAAGTCTTGTGGTTCTGCGTTTACGCAACACTCGCGATGACGTTACGCGTATCCGATTCGCGAAGATCGATCGCAGATTCTAATTTGAATAAACGTATGTAAGATTTCAAACACTGGCATCGGGCCACTTGATATTCCAAACGGCTGAAAACCTCCGAGGCGGTTCGGGCGAAATGAATAAAAAAAAGCCTTTGAAAACACATTGCCACTGTTTAACGAAAACGACGAGAAAAAAATTACGAACGTTTACATATTGTTGGAAAGAGAAGGCGAACGAGGATATGAGATAAAATCGCGAGGGTCTACCCCTTTTTTTATTCATTGTCGCCGCTGATTTTCCGGATACCCGGCGAACTTCCTTGATAATCTTTTTTTTAAGATGAGGGTTAAAAATGGCGTTTTATGAAATGTTTCCTTGTGTTTTAGATGCCTTTTTTCCTGCTTTTTTCAAATAATCGGCGTATTTCTGATTGATTTCGATTGTTTCGCGATGCAAGGCTCGCTACAGGCGAAGATTCGAGTGTTTGACGATTTCGGTTTTGTCGAGGGTATTATAGGGGATGTGGTTTTAACGCGGTTGCATATACCTATGCCAGATGTCAAGTATTTCCAGGTTGCTATTAATATTTCAAGGGGCTTTTGTCGTCGTAATCTTCACAATGCAGTATGTTTTAACGGTGTTATCCGAGAACACGTTTTATGCGTTTTTCTACAGCGGAGGAATTTGCGATGAATTAAAAATATTTTCGATATGGTAATATCTTGATTTTTTTCACGCGAATATTGATCATTATGCTCGAAATTTTGAAAATACGTCTAATAAAATGAAAAAGAAATGCTCATTTCGCAGGTTTTTTATCAAGATGCTTAAAATGGGCTGAAAATCTGCGTTTATTAAGTTTAAATGAAACTCGAGACGAGAACTTTCCTCTAATTAAAGAGCAGGGGAAGGGGAAGGTGAGAAGAAAAGAGCGAAATGCTTCAGCTCAAAATTCTGACAGCTGTTTTAACTTGACGTATAAGATGTCTGGTAATTTTCAAAAATCTCGAAAAAATGAGGCGATGAGTGCTTTTTATCGTTGTATTTTTTTTCTTCAAAATTTCATCGTAGAATGAGATTATACATGAACAACATGGATAAATATTTTAATTGGGGGGGGCGGGATTATATACCTAAAAATTAGAATTTCAAGTCCTAAAATATACCTGGTATTTTTGGAAAATATTTTTAAAAAATTAGAAATAATAGGTTTATTTTTTATCATTTTTCTAACATTTATTTTAGTAACTTGGCGTGGTTATAAAATTGCATTATCCAAAATCAAAATTAAATACGTAATTTTTTTGTGATATTAAAATTTAATTAATATGGAAAAATTGAATTGAAAAAAAATTAAAATATTATTTTAATTGTTGATATTTTTTTATTATAATATTGAAATTTGATTAAATATGAAGAAATTGAATTGAAAAAAATGAATACTTACTCGTATATGTGTGAGGGCACTTACGAAAAGGGACCACTTGGCCAAAATTTCGATTTTTTTTTAATGAATAGAACTGACCACTGATCGCAATTTTCAATATTTCGAGGAAATTTCGACGTTTTAAGTTGAGCTTGTAAATATTTTTCTTCAAAAATTGCTGAAATTTTTTTTTTAAATGAAATTTATGTAAAAAACCTTCAAGAATCGAATGAAATCGTAAAACCGACCACCGATCTCAATTTTCAATATTTCGAGGAAATTTCGATGTTTTAAGTTGAACTTTAAACTCCTCTCCTGTAAAATTTTAATTTTGGCCAAGTTGTCCC
>QBDW01000547.1:0-24172 GCA_003261595.1 Maconellicoccus hirsutus | reverse complement strand
AAGACTTCGAAATACCAAATGTTAAAACGACAATAACTGAAAGAAGCATCAACTATCAAGAAAAAATTCTTCAACACGAAAATACCCTAGTAAAAAACCTTTTAAGACGAGATCTAGAAACCTATCGACTTAAAAGATATCACATATTAGATCTAAGATTTCGTTTTTGATCTAAGATTTCATTTTTTAACTCCTGTTAGGCTTATTGTTATAAAAAATAACAGATTGCCCTATTACTAATCAGAAATAAATAAATAAAAAAAATACAATAAAAAAATTACTAAAAATTTTTGCCACAAATCTACGAGAAGACAATGAGGTACACACGCAAATATGATTTTGTATTTTAAAATAACTTTTGGGGACCATTTTGGAATTTAAAATTTTTAGAAAATAATGCAACAAACAAAAGAGGTATAAATGTCATAAAAAATATCGTCATGATCCCAAATCATGACTTACAAACAAAAACAGAATTCAAGGAAATCAGTGAAACGCCTAAAAAAAATGAAAAATTGATAAAAAATATTTTTGAGGTGGGGGCTTATGAAAATCACACGAGTAATCGAAAAAGACCATTTTTTGAATTCTTGGGGACAAAACCATGTTCTCAATTTTTAGGCACTAAAATGAATTCAGATGGTTTTGGGATGGGATGATGTTTTTGGGGACAATAAACGATATTTGGGGTCTTCGACAGTGATGTCGTTCGGGGAGTCATTGTTAACAATATTTGAAATAATTTTCGGGGAATAAAATGAATTGGGATGGTTCTGGGATGAGATGATGATTTTGGGGACGTTGATATTTGGGGTCCTCGACAGTTATGTCGTTTGAGGAATCATTCATAACAATATTTGAACTCGACCATATAAAAAAAATTCTTCATGAGGGTTCCCATAAACCTGCATTTTTGTGAAGGGGCATTTCAACGTCGGAATAAAAAAAACACATTTTTGAAAATGGAACGAATGTCTCTCAAAATATGTCAATTGAATTTTAAAAAATTGGGATATTTCAAGAAATCAAGGAATTTCTGCATTTAGAACAATTCACTGATGGACTTTTTGGACATTTTTTTGCACATGAAGAACCAAATGTAACTGGGGATTAATTCTCATGTTATTTTAAAGGTACGCGAAGCTGATTGTAGCGGGGGAGGGGGGGTTGTGATCTTCGGTACGATAAATGCAGTTTTATAACATATTTAAAATTGCAAAAAATAATTTTCTTAGAGAATTTTTGACTACAATTGTAATTTTTGAATTTGTTTGTGAGTTTATTTTTGAGAGCCTTGTCAAGTTGAACTAGAATTTGAAAACCCACAGAAATATTTCAAGAACCAGAGACATCCTTGATGGAAAAAATCTCCGAAAAGGACTTCCGCAGCTTAAATTTAAAACCATAATATGTATTTCGAGGGCACAAAGAAGAATTTTTATGTTTTTCGAGAAAAAATCCTATCTTACTTCGATACTTTTTCTCTGTCCCACCCCCCACCACATGTTTTCTTATTAGGTAAAATATGATATGTACACAGCGTTCGACGTCTAATGAAAAACACCAACATCGCTTGTCGGTTTCCGATTCCACGAATATTCGTTTTCTACTTCCGAGAATCAACCTCTGCGCGATAATCTTACCAACGATAAAGGCGCAACGTACGTACAATGTAAACAAATCTCGACATACCTGTTGAATAGCGGTTTGATCTCTCGGCGTAATAGTATCAGCTCCGATTCCGCTATCAGGCGAAGGGAGATCTACGGTGAGTCCAGCGGCGGAAATAACACCTTTATTGTTATGATAGGCGGAAGACTGCCTTACGTATCTTTCAACAAACGACGCTGTCGCCACGGCGCTGGTATTTGTCTCCGTATTATCGGCATATGCCACTTGTTGCCTGACCTGCGTCGTATACGGGCTCTGCTCGGAGCCGAAATACTCCCTGTAATAAGGATCAGCAAAGGCCGACGTTCTGCCGGCGGGCGTCGTGATATATCCGGCTGTAGTTGCTAAGGCCGTCGAAGACGTATATTGCGAATGATCAGCGTAGGTATTCGGGGACGGTGATCCGCTCCCTGAATGGGGTTGGTTGGGCATCGTGGCGAATATATGTCCGCTGTACATGGTCGCTGGTTTAAGACCGTCAGTGGTGATGAGTTCGATGGGCGCTGAAGGGTTGATTTCGCTGGTGATTATGGACGAGGTCGATGACGGCGTGCCGTTTATGGATCTGCTGCCGTGCTGCGGCGATTGAATGAATTCTTCTTTTATGGACGCGTTGTTGTTTACAACATCGACCACTAGTTCGGACGAGCTGCTTCCCGGAGCGACTAATACGACTTTTGGGCGGCCCTTGGACGCATCGACGTTGCTTTTATTCCTATGATGACTGAGATCTTCGGGTTCGCGTTTGATTTGAGGTTGATGATGCAAGAATAAACCTTGCAAATCGCCTAATTGGTTGGCGCCGATTTCTAAGCCTCCGCCGCTTATCACTCCATTTGGACCTTTAAGCTGGCCCGATAGTAATGTCGCCGGACTAACAGCTCCACCACTCGTTGACGTCGTCCTAAACAAACAAAACGAAACCATCGATTAATATCACCTGCGTGGTTTCCACAAAGTGTAATTTTTACCATTCGCATAAGCAACGGGTTATTTTGCGTATGGTTGCATAACCGAACGCGATACCTCTTAATTATATCGATATTATTTAATCAGTAGCGCCTGTTCGTAAAAAAATACGCAATGATTTAATTGGGTCGACGTCGTCACATATTTACGCAACAGCGTCGCGTATACAAACGATGAAATAATAATCTCTACGTATCGGTTAATTATAACATTGTCGCGTTTTTAATTATCGCTTGTTACAGCTGATGCTGTCACAAATACCGCCCTCTATGTCTCTCGCTCCACATATCTCCTTCGAGAGAATCTCCAATTTATTAATTAATCCGCCAGGAACCCTTGGTAAACAGACCACAAATAATTACACGACATTCGAAATTTTCATGCTTTGGAAATAAAGGTACCAAAAGCGAAAAAAGGTATCTCACGAGGAACTTCGGTTCGGGAGATAAATGCTAAAAGCACGACCCTGGAAGTAATCCATTATATGATTTAATAATGGAAAAGTCGATTTGTTTAGCGTGTTTTTCCTTGACACATAATCCGCCAGGTAAAGAGTATCGAGCCGATGCACAAAAAAATACATGAATCCTTCCGACCATCTTTTCATACATTTATAATTACGATTATAAATGCATATTCGTAATTCGCGTGATTACCGCCAGTTAAGACAAATTTTTAAGTGTAGAGATCTAATTAATAAGACCATTCTTGTACAGTTTTGAAGCTAATGTTCCGCTCCACGAACAAAGCCCTATTATTTACAACGCACCGTTCAGTGATGGCCAATAATTTACATACACAACATACGCCTACATAACGAAACCGATTATTTGAGTATCACTGTACGAGAAGGACTGTTTGCTTATTAATTAGAAATATTAATACATGTGAGAATTATTCGAGGAGTTTGCCAACAAAGCGAAAACTCCAACGTTTCGCATGTCCTACATAAAGTTTTTCAAAAACCCAAACGCGAATTAGCCAACACCATTGACGTAGCTCTTTGACATCTCGGCATAACTTCATTAATAAAAGACATGTTATCTCGATAAGCCTTTGTATAATTTGCCTATGTCATGGTACAAGACATTAACACTTCATCGTGTTTATTCGATTGTATCTGAATAGGATTCGAAACTAATGACAACCAGTTTATTGCGAAATATATTTCGGGTCGCTTTTAGGTAAACAATTTTTACCATTGAGACATTAATGCGAAAATTAACCCAACACGGATTCACCATTCGAGAGATATATTTCATTGAATTAATTTCAATACTAGAACATGTTCGGGCTTGTAAAGTAGGACGTTGTGTTGGTTGGATTTAGTGAAGAAAATTAGCTGCCATGATTTTTATCGCCTATCGTATTGTCGATAAAATATCGAACGGAATTTTCACCTCGTAGAAATCGTTCGTATTATACTTTTGAGCTGGCAATCTGACAATGCCTCGGGCTGCAACGGTGGAATTTCGAATTGATGGCAATTTGTTGTAAGAGTCATTTTTCGACGTTAAATTTAACGATGATGAAAAATTTCACCGTATGTTGAGGCATCATCGTATGGCGGAGGTGTAAATGCCTACGTTATAATTCAATACTTGGGAATTTTTTGAAAATATTGTAAAATTCAATCGAAACTAATAAAAGTAGTGACTATTTCCGATAGTTCATGCTTAAATAAATATTTTGTAATATATTTTTATTTTTTCTTATTTTCTTTTTCAAGTTGGGATATTTTGTATTTTTCAATAATCAGAAAAAAATGTGTACCACTAAAATTTAAATTACGAAACCAAAACCGTATAAACCAAATAACCAATTCACTTATTTCATTTATACAAGTCCCAGATTGGCCAAATTTTACGGGAATTTTAAAATTTTCCATGTGAAATGAAAAAAAAAAACTGCTTTAGTATGTCGAGGCATTTATTTATAACGAAGGTGGTAAATGCCTCCGTTATAAATTAATACAAAGAAAAATTTTGAAAAATTACATAATTCCAAAAATCATCTTCCAAATAAGTAAGTACACGTTTTGAAAGAATTTTTTCAACTCTTAGACATTTTTTTCACAAAAATTATACATCTAAAAGAGAAAACGACAAAAAAAATACAAAAATTACCCATCTAAAATTTCATATTCATGCGAATCCACATGTCAGGAGGTCGTCAAATACCTCTACAATTATTTTCAAAGTCGAAACGAAAAATTATAAATTTTCGCCTTGATTTTTACGCACATAGGGCCATATTTGGTTATTTTTAGAGAACGCGAGATTAAAATCCATCATCGATCAGCTATCTTGATAATGTTAACATTGCTTTTTCATATGGGAACGTAACGAAATTAAGATTACAAATCATACATAATATTCTCAATATTTACCATATTTTTGACTAGTAAACAATACATAATTACTCGAAAAATTTTTTATCCTCGTCTAAAAATATCGTTACAGCCGTCGGCGATCGATTGATCTCTTATTACACGAGTATCATGGTAATTTTGGTGTAAGATGAAAAAAATAGCACTTCCCATTGAATATTCGACGATAATTATCGCATACGTCGTGTTTACCTATAATTGCGTGCCAACCGCAAAGCTTTATCAATTTCGTAAACGTCATTATCGCGTTAATACACGTACATGTGAGGTACACATGCACACAAACGTCGAGAACCTTGTTATGTATAGTGAAAAAGGCCGAGTTAATTCTAACTTACGCGCCTTTTCTCTTTTCGTGCTTATGTAGCACCTGTAAAACCTATGATTTTCTGATCGTCTAATTTAGTATATCGATAATCGGTTTCCACCATAAACAACCTGAACCCTTTTGGAGCCTCCTACAAGTACCCCTTTTTCATGTACCCTTAAAGGCTGCGTACACAACGCAGATAGACGAGAATCGTTAATTTATTCATGTTTGCTTATCACTCATTGTTACTCGAGAATACGTTACTTATTAAAAATGATACGATTTCGTTGCACAGATAAGACTTATTGAATGGGGACTGAGGAATATCAACGTGCTGAAATATGCTGGAACAATTAACGTACAATGGTACAACCATTATCGAAAGATGTTACTTGGTGAAGACCTTTTGCAAATGTTACCAAGGGGGAATAAACTATAGCCTAGAAAATGTTCGCATAATTACGTATTCCAAAAACCGGTTTCCGCTTTTTACAGTTAAAAATGAATTTAACTAGATTGAAGAGTGAAACAGAAGAGGAAAAAAAAAAGCGCAGAAAAAAAGTACAAGACAGTTGGTACACGAATGGTGGCGTCAAATTCGAAAATTTGTTCGCAGCCTAAGGCTCTGCCTACAGTATAGGTTTATTCCATGCTTATAAATGCGACCGATTAATATGAAATATTGCCTTTGTAAACGAGCGAAGAAAACTTAAAAAGCAAAAACGCATTACTTCAACTTTCTAATGTTAATTTAGGACCATTACAAATCGCGTTACCAGCATCGTCACGTTACAGTATCATTTAACGGAAATGTTAATTTCGCTACGAGCAAGTGTATATATCGCATGCTCGGACGTTTCAAATAGCCTCGAGCATTTTGAAAATTAAATACGAAGGGAAGCGTACCGAGGGGAGGGGAGAACCACACATACCCGGAGATGTAATTATAATAGAAAAATAATCGATAAATAAGTTCGCATTATCGCATGTACAACGATATTTTTCTCCATGTAAAAAAAAAACGGTTCAAGGTACTAAAATTACATTAATTAAAAAATTTCTCGGTAAAATCGATTTATATAGCGGATCGACCTACATGTCAAGATGGAAATTTTTTTTAAATTTAATATTTCCCAGTACACATGTCGCCTAGCGCCAATTTCCTTCGAACAGCTTGCGAAATCATCGCCTCTGGTCTGAAGCGGTGATACGAGATGAGAAAAATGGCCGTTACATGCTTTTTTTTCTTCACATAAACGCCCGGTTGTCTTACAATGTTTATACGTTGAAATCATTCGACATCCGGTCGCTCATCGTAATTTAAAAGAACAACATGAAAAGAACATTAGCGAAACCATTTAAAAAATG
Organism: Maconellicoccus hirsutus; assembly: GCA_003261595.1. Classification (NCBI taxonomy): domain Eukaryota; kingdom Metazoa; phylum Arthropoda; class Insecta; order Hemiptera; family Pseudococcidae; genus Maconellicoccus; species Maconellicoccus hirsutus. The sequence continues at coordinate 17,465 of QBDW01000547.1, read as the reverse complement.
AAAACTAATTGGGCAATAAGTAACGCCATTTTTTTGAACGTGATTATTTTTCTAATTTCGTTCACGTGTGTTTGGGTGTATGTGTTTTGAAGGTTTTTACCTTTTATCTGTTCGGTTTTTTTTAATCGATCTAATAATCGTCTGGAAATGGGTCGTGATTTAGATACGTTTCCACCCAGTCGTCTCTCTCGAGCTAAGAATAGCCTCAGTTTTTCATGTTGCTGTGGTATAAACGCGGTATACGTGTTATCAATTTAAAATCCCACCGAAGATATCGTTCCGAGGGAATGAGTATGAAGTAGCCTGAGCAACGTGATGTATGCCCCAAACAAGGTGAAATATTACTTAAATATGGTAAACACTCATAAATCTAAACAAGGCAAAGATCACATAAACAAAAAAGTAGAAAAATTTTCAACAAATATAAACAAGGCAAAGATCACGTAAACAAAAAAGCAGAAAAATTTTCAACAAATATAAACAAGGCAAAGATCACGTAAACAAAAAAGCAGAAAAATTCTCAACAAATATAAATAAGCCAAAAATCATCTAAACTGGTAAGGTAATCACAACAAAATTTTGCTTTAAATCCAAAAAATAATTGATTTTTGGCGTAAACGAGTTGATAACAACCCCTCTCCTCCACTCCACATATTTATCAATTCCTAGGAATTTTTAAAATTTCAGATATCGCTGTTTTCAAAAATATTGCAATATAGTTCTTCACGCAATATTGAGCTCTCCAAACTGAATACCAAATTTTAAATCCATTTTTAAAAAAGAAAATTTGATTCAAGCTTGAGACTTCAAAATTGTATGAAAAGGCAGTATTTGCAGGTCGGGAGGGAAAAGGAGGCGATGTTTTTAGTGCAGTAAAAACAATGATTTTTTAATTTTCAAAAATTCACCAAAAATCTAAAAGTGAACTGGAATTTTTAAAAGTTTAATTACAATACGTTTCAACATATTCTTTTTTTTTTCAAAAAAAAAAACAAAATTTTTCCACATAAAGATCACTTGAATAAAAGAAGTATAAAAAAACTTCCAAACAAACAAGTATCAAAAAACCTGATAAAAACGACTGATATGTTTAAAAGAAGCAATGACCATCAAAACAAAGAAAAATAGACACCGAATCATCAAAACGATAAAAAACGAAGACTAATAATCCAAACAAATATTCGAATGATGGAATGAAATTAAAAAAAAATCGTAACCTAAACAAGTAACAAGTTCTTGCTAACATAAACAAAAAAGCACGAAAATTACCAACTAACACAAACAAGGCAAAAATCACCCAAACACGAAAAAATTTCACCACACACTCAATTCCTCGTTCTCCAAGTCTGAACGAATTAACCTCAAAGTACACAAAATCTACAAACACGCAATAAAAACACGATCAACAACGCATAACATAATAAAAGTGATTTATGAATCCGAAGCTGGCAACAAACACCAACAAATCATCCCTAAACACTTGTCAAACGTCTTACAAAACACCTACCACGTGCTAAATGCAAACACGACCTCGCGGATAACGGGTGCACAACCGACATGTCACTGCTTCCGCGACCCGCGTACGTACCGCAAACATTACAAATGACCAGTAGACCAGATAAATATATAAGTAGTAATTAGTCAACAGGTTAACCCGACGAGGTGATTTCCTTGATATCTTTATTCGCCTCTATGCAACAATAAATCGCCGACTAATTGATGGCGATCGCGGCGGTATTTCAATATCGTGATAGAATCGTGATGGGTAAATTTGCATAAAAAACCTGCAAATGTGCATCGTCTATTTCGTATACATTGCACCCCGGAGGCTTGCACATAAATTGGAATGCGCAATGTTCGATGCAGATGTGAGCCCGAAAAAAAAAACAGGTTGGGTTATTGGCCCGTTTGCTAACACACGAAAAAAACACGCTAATTCCATCCGGACTGTCTTTTTTAATCTAATAAAAACTGGTTTATTCTAGCGTAGGTATATTTATGGAGGAAATCGTCCGTATAGTTTTTTCTTCGTTCGAAGACGCCGTTGTTTTTCACTCTCGAATTGATTCTTAGGGTGTTGGGAATATTATCTATTTTATCTCCATCTGTATTTGTGAGATGATTCTTTAAATGTCATTAGTTTAGAAAGTTGATTTCCATCCTTTTTGATATGTAACGTACAAGATGAACAGCAGAAGTTTCCAACACTCTCGTACACGTTTTTTTTTTTTTTTTTTTTTATAAATACGCCGCGTAAATCTAGTTTATACTCATTAAGCATCCGATGCCTTAAGATGGCCAATTTATTTTGAGCCAATTAATTTAAACTTCGAAGGTATTTTTTTCTATTTCAGGACACTCGCGATGTTCTTTTCTTAAATGTTGATAATTATTTAACCCGCATGATAGTATACGCGAGTTGCGCCTTAATCTCTCTCCTTTTTAAAAATAAGTTCACTTCGAAGGTGACTTAATGATATGTAAATTCCACCAGAAGGCGTACCAACATCGATATCATTTGCGTAGAACAATATACCGAGATAGTATAATGGCTCTAAACGCATCCGGGAATTTATTCAACACTTGACAAATCCTTCGTCGTATACGCACAGAAGCTACACGACGCCATTCAGGGTTTCACGAATACATAAACGCCTCCGACATACTTAAATAGCAACCTTGAACATATTTCCACAAAATTACTCTTCGACAAATCGATACATCAATCGGTACACGTATAATTAACGTCGAAAACCCGCGCCTCATCCAAAATACCATCGTAATTACCCCATAATCCGAGTATTCGCCTCAAGGTGTCACCATTGTCTGAAATTTTCATTTTTAGGAAATTTTCACGCGATCGTGAGTCGTAATGCGCTCGATATGGGCGATTTACGAGCCATGTAAAGCAACATTGTGTCGGACGCGTACACGGTAGTTTTTTTTCTCATTTTTGATTTATGACAAAGATAAACACACGTATAACACCTGGACCGTGCTTCGGAGTTCGTTTCTACGGGTGCAGGCGGCTAAACGACGATGCTGATGCGTTTTGCATTCTTATATAAAGTATCGTTTACCATTTGCATGAAAAATGCCGGAACGAATTTACTACGCACAATGGAGTACAAATTATGTGCAAATGTGTGGTGCGTCCGCGATAAAAAAGAGATACTGTCTGTAATGCGTTGTCGATTTTTTTTCCTTTTTTTGTACTCCGAATATGGTGAGAGTATCTTTTGTGAAAGGGATGCGAAGCCGAGATATTTTTCTGGTGTGAATGTTCCCGAGTTGACGTAGAGGTCAGGAGAGAATTAATGTTTTATCTGAAAATTGGAATGACTCGTCTAAAATATACGAAAAATTATGAATAATTCATAAGGGTGGAAGTACTTATGTAGAAAAAATGGCGGATTATGAAGAAATGCTGATATAAGTAAAGGAACAGGTGATGTAAAAGAGATGAAATTATTAACACAAGTAAGAAAAGCGAAGACGTAAAGTGAAAAACAGATGACATAAACAGAGAAAATGATATAAACAAGAAAAATGATAATAAGAACGAGGAAATTGATAACACAAACAAAGAAATTTGTGACATAAACAAGGGAATTGATTATATAAACAAGAAAATTGATAACATAAACAAGGAAATGTATAATATAAACAAGGAAACTGATAATATAAACAAGGAAATTGATAACATAAACAAGGAAATTGATAACATAAACAAAGAAATTTGATAATATAAATAGGTAAAATAAACAAATCGATAAAATGACAAGAGAAACAAGCCAATAGGGAACGTAAATACAGAAACTAACGCCTCGTGCGCGATGAAAAAATCACATAAACTAAAAATCTCGACTAAACCATTTTCACCTCAACAAGATAAATAACCACGCAACTCGAAAACACCAAATTACCCCAAAATACATATTTCTAATCAAATTAAAACGAAAATGATCATATCGCAGCAATAAAACCATCACCAGGTCGTGTTCATAATAAAATATATGTACTTGGGAGTAATCAGCTTCCACCCCAATGTCGAGGATCCCGCCTCGAAGATGATATACTCGTACGAGAACATCGTTAAAAACCCGACACACTCGAGAAAAATTCCCATCTCTTGATCTTATTTCAAAACGAAGAGCAAAGGGAAAAAAAACAAAACGAATTATGCCGAGCCATTAGTCATCTATATAAACTAAATACGAATATACGAGCAATAAAAAAGGTTTCAGTTTTGAATATTGCATTATTCACGCCTATATGTACCAATAAATAAGGGCACCTAACCCTAATACTTGGGTGGTTAAAAACACGAATCAAATGGGCCGGAAGGAATGTTTATTATAAAAACCCAACGAAGGGAATATTCCGAAAGGTTGATAATTCAAAAGGATTACACGTCTATTGCGCTATTACACTTGAGCAGATTTCGTAACTCGGTGGACCTTGTCCACGATCCTTGTAGGAGTACATCGAGGAGCATCGCTGTACATGGACAATTTATTAGCATTTATCTAATACACCGCTCGTATCTACCCTCTTATACCGCAATAATAGTTTAAAGTTACACAGACAGGCGAAATTTATGACCATTCTGGAGAACGCGCTTGTATCGTAAGGAGGAAAAAAAATCCCAAATCTTTTGTTGAAGACCTCCTGGCGTGTATCAACGGAGGTTTCGTATATATTCGGTGCACGAGGGGTAAACGCTACAGCTTCCCGCCGCGTTAAACAGAATAAAGAAATTGGATCTAAGCCTAAACCAGTCTGCTAATTGTTGAAAGATTTTTAGCTATGACTATTCGCGCATATATCTACCGTATCTTTCTCTCTTTCTCACACGTACTCACGTATATTGTTTTGCGCAATGCTAAAAATCGACCATGACGCAACCGTCTTCTCTTATAATCTCGGTAGCGTAAAATCAGACAAGCGTAGAGTAAATTTAACCTATCACATGTCCACATTTGTTTGACCTACACACCTGATGAAATCCTGAAAATATACACAAACCGGTACATATTGAAAAAAAAACCATCACCTAAATTTCAATGACTCGTTTTTATTATTAGAAGAGAAAAAAAAAGATCACACGCCGAAATCTCATCGCATGTAAATTTATACTTGGACGAGTCCAAAATATGCATTAGATATTTGGTTAGCTCATCTGTGCGATGTGTTTTTTTTTCATCGGTGAATCTAAATACCACGGAATTTAATCAGATTCCGGGAATACTCAATGTATAAATTAAGCGAATAAAATCACAATTAATATCATGGTCAATCATGGAAACATAAACAGATATCAGCATATTTAAATATGCTTTTACACAATTTTATATGAGGACAGGTTCTCTGCTAAAAGTTTTCAGATTAAATTTACTCTCGAGAATACATTAGCATTTTAACGGTACATAAGAAGATGTGAACACATCCAATTCCCAATCACCGACTACATTAAAAATGTATTTTAATGAAGTCCGTTGCATTTAATCTATTTCGGTGAGTTTATAATACTACCGTGGAAGAAGAAGAATCACAAATATAAAAAAAACATGTCCATTTCGCTTTATGGTTCGTTAAAATAGTGAAAAAAAAGACACACTGGGGTTATATACTGAAAACCAGTAGCCTGGAAAATTTTACCATCCGGATTTTGGAAGTTTCAACGTTAAGAGAAATCGATTTATACACGCTTGTCTATAAAAATGAAAGTTCATTACGATTATGGCGGGAAAAAATTAGCATTTTAAATGCTCAGGTGATAGAAGGGCGTTGGATCAGTCCTACGTTCGCGTTTATGGTCCGACATGTCGCTTTATTATAAATAATAGCCTCAATACAATCATCCAACTGCTGCGATTTTTTTTTATTAAAGATGAAACTTTTTTTTTTCTACGTAAAACATAATCGGTGATTTTTTTCGCTTTTACGACCGATATACCTGTAATGTCACCCGAAGCCATCTTAAATTTCCACCGACGATTTGAAAAAAATCCAATTTACGAGCCAGTTTTGCGTGGAATTTAAAAAATTCGCGGTTATAAACAACGCTCATTTTAGCGCTTTATTCTTTTTAATTTACTAAAACGAAATATCTCGTGGCCGGATATTGTTTGCGAATACCGCAAATTCGAGATCTTCACAAGAATGTCGTTGGCTTTTTTGCGCCGTTACAAAGGGAATCGAAAATTATCTGAAATTGGAACACGATATTGTGTTGTGGTATTCTTAGCAATTGGTAAATATTTGCTAGAAATGTTCCAAGATGAGTGAAGGTATTTTATATGGAGAGCACTAGGGAGTAAAAGAGCCCCGGAGGTATTCTACCTTCTTTCATAACGCTTCGTAACGACAAGAGAGTCAATAGTTTGAAAATGTTTTTTTTTTTTTTTACCGTGATTAAGCAATATTAACGTGTAAAAGGGTTCTTTTGCAGTTCCGCATCGTCTCCGATGGAAAAATCTATTGTGTGTAGAAATGTATATTTGAGGAGCCAAGTGGGAGATTTTATGCTTTGAGGGATATTAGAAGTGTTTTTTTTGTTGGGTGATTTTTTTGCAATTTATTTCGGTAGGTTTTTTCGTAAGAAGTTCATTATTTTTATTTTTATTCGAGTTTAATAATTATTTGTCAGAATTATGCGATGAGATATTTCATTCATTTTATTTTTATTCCAAATTTTCCATTTGTTTTTTTCTTTTTGTTTGAATCAATATTTTTCAGAATTTTACTCTTTGTTTATGTGAGTATCTTCCTAATTTGTATTATATTTTTACTTGTTTGGATTATTATTTTCGTAGTTTACGTTATTTATTCCTTGTTTATATGAGTATTTCTATAATTTGCAAGGTATTCTATTTGTTACATTATCTATTTCTTGTTTATGTGAGTATCTTCCTAATTTGTATTATATTTTTACTTGTTTGGATTGTTATTTTCATAGTTTACGTTATTTATTCCTTGTTTATATGAGTATCTCTACAATTTGCACGGTATTTAATTTGTTTGGATTATCATTTCAATAGTTTACATTATCTATTTCTTGTTTATGTGAGTATCTTCCTAATTTGTATTGTATTTTTACTTGTTTGGATTGTTATTTTCATAGTTTACGTTATTTATTCCTTGTTTATATGAGGATTTCCATAACTTGCAAGGTATTTAATTTGTTTGGATTATCATTTCGTTAGTTTACATGATCTATTTCTTGTTTATGTGATTATTTTCTCAATTTACATTAGTTTTAAATTGTTTAGATGATCCTTTTTTCTGGTTTATATTATTTATTTGTTGTTTAGATGATTATTTTTCTTTTTTATGAGAATGATTTTCTCAATTTATGTTACTTTAAACTTGTTTGGATCGTTTTTTTCATAGTTTGTACTTGTACTTTCCTTGTTTATAATACTAATGTCGTTGTTTATGTTGATAATTTCCCAATTTGAACGATTTTTTCCGTCATTACGAAGACGTACAAGATTTCTTCACCACATTTCTACAATACTCTGAACACAACTCGAAACAAGACGAGGCACCCGACAAAATATCGCGGTTATTCTTAAAAATCTTATTTATTGCGAAAACTACGACAAATCCACATGTCCAACACTACTCGCACATGCCCCGCATGCGGGACACTTGGTCCGAACGGCGAAAAATCACCCGCTGGCGCCTTGACAACCGTTCGAGCATGTTGAAACCGAGAACATTGGAAGAAATCGCGCGAGTAGGAAGGCAAATTGACGAAAGATATTGGTATGAGATCGAGAGGCAAATTACTTCTACGCGAACCCTCCCCATCGACTCAGCGAGCGAACGAAGCGGTTAATAGGTTAGTAGAGGCTATAAGCGCGGTTAGTATAAAGGCTACACTGGAGGCTTCGTACGAGATTCCATAATAACGAAAACACTTACGGCCAAGTGATATCAGAAAGTTTATCTTTTTCGGTTGAAAGTTGTGGCAATTTGTAGTATTCGTATACAAAGCTCATAGAATTAGGCGGCGGGGGTTGATCTTCAGCATTGGCGCCGCTAATATTCAGCATGGCGCTGGTAGCCGCAGTCAGAGGGTGCTCATAGTACGCTCTCCAATTCTGGCTATCTTCGCTACTCGTACCGCCGTTGCTACCCCCTGGTTGACTATTCGGCAATTCAGCCATACGCCCGTCCCTAGCCGGGCTGGATTTCGGATTTTGATCTCCAGAATTTCCTTCCCGTTTCCTAAATCAATGCAAAATGCTCCATGTAAAACAAAAATTATTTTCATTACGCGCGCTAATGTGTTAAGTCTTTCAATGTCCAGTGCTGTAGCTCGACGTGTTTCTTTCGGTTTCGCGTGTCGAAGTCGCTTGTAGACGTTTAATTAATCCAGCCCGACATACGTAATCGAACAATGTACCGATGTAATTTTTTAATTAATTTAAATATTAATTACAGGAAAGATATCTTGCAGTTGCGGATTCGCGTCGAATTGTCTTTTTAATTATATATACTGTATATATGGAGTCGATGAAGTAATTTTTTCGCCAATTTCAAAGCAGATTGAAAATTGCATAATATGCATTACCCTACATACGTAATTTTCGATCGATGCGCCATCTTCGTCCGGCACCGCTTCGTTGTATTAATTAAGAGGAAAAACATCGTAATCGGTACCTTTTACAACGTTAATTTACTTTTTATACGATTTCGACGATTATCGAGCCGACGAGCTAAAAAGTGTATTTCAGTTGACATTTACTCGACGTCGTCGTCGTGTTTACGTAACCACTAATTTCGAAAGCCAATTTCAGCCGAATACTTTCACAATATCTCACCCGAACGGCGCGAGTAACGAGCGCGACATTTTAGCCGGCGATGAGGAAAAAATAAATTACCGAGATTACAGCCGCCTTCTAAGGCTAAATCCCGCTATCAGATTTCATTCGGGGTACAAAGAACCAGCGTCTGAGATCGTAACACTTCTCGGAGCGTTGGAGAAAAAACAATGATCAACACCGGTACATAAGTCGCGTCCGCTTGATCTTTATCCTTAGAGTTCGATGTATCCATTGTGTTAGCGACCATTAGATCTAGCCTACGGCTTCGTTCGCAAAATACCTCGCATTCTTGATTTTCTTATAAAATTCGCTTTCTAATTCCGAATATTAGGGCAAAGGTTGAAATTTCCATTTCGCTATTTCCACACAAAAATTTACTTTCGACCGGTTCAAAAAGGTCGAGACGAAATACGCCGAAAAGTCAAGGTCCTGCGGTAATTACCTCGTTATGAGCGAGCCGGTATCGAACAGGTTTACATTGTACCTGCGATAAGCGCTTTTGCCGGACATGCGCGCACGTCCCAAAGGCAACGAAACTCGCCGCAACGAACGTGACACCGGAGTAGACACGTGTGTAGGAGCATGTCGGCGCGATCACGTATCACCTCGGAGACACGTTTACCCAAGTCGGTGACATATCGATACACGTACACGAAACCGTTAGTCGTGTGACAAAATATAGATTGTAGTGCGTAAGAAATTCAAAAATGTAACCCGAGTAGGCAAAAAAATTCATAAAGAACCTCTTGTACCGGTAAAACACTCTCATTTGTCAACGTCTACTTTTACGCTAAGATTTAAAATAAATAATTCCGCCGCCGGCGCGTCTTCCATGTATTTTAGTTACAACGAGCAAAAAATACCTCCTCGGTTCCCCCCTCCCAATACTTGTTAATATATACGCGAAATAACGCGACAAAAAAATAAATTACATTTGAAAGTTATAAATGATTTTAAAAAGGGTTATGTAAACAAGCTCCATTGAAATACTTTTAAAGGGCGCTTGTCACGTATTATCCGTCAGATGATATGCATCGGGGTGCATCCGCGTACAACCCCGCGAACTCGATTGATTAGAAAATCTACACTATAAGGGAAAAGGGGTCATACAGTAGCGAGTATATTATATGCAGATGAATTCAGTTGAGTGAAAAATTGAAATATTGCTTCAACGCGTTACTCTTATAATCCAAAGATAACATCATGCGCTGGGTTTCGTATCCGTCAAACGATACAGAAGGGAAAGAAGCCACTAATAATCCATTTTTTACATATAGAACCCACTTGTCGAGGTATACGTTCGAGTAAACGATGAGTTTTCACTTTCGATGACGGCCGCGGCGCGTTAAAACGGTAAAATACGATAATTAAACGTCCCGACGGTAATTATACGCTTCAATTTTGAGTATTTTTAATTGTCAAACACAATAAGCGATATTTTCTGCCTATTACGGAAACGTCTCTATAACTGGCGCATGTCGAGAGTACGCATAATGAATATGTAAACGTTACGACGACATATGTAAATCGACTCCAGTCTCGTAATCGTCTCTGTGTAGGTTCTTTCTTTCACGTTTACCTCCTTCTGAGAGCTTTGTTGCGGGTGATGACATGCGTATTGTTGTAATTTGACGGACGTCGTCTGGTTGATGTGTGTTTCTCGTAGCGTCTATGGAACAAGTACCGGAGATGTTATTTGGAATGATGGTTTCGCACGAAGATGTGTTTTACAAGCAGATCGGATGTAGGGGTGCTTGAGATTTGAGTATTTCGAGTGGATATTACTATTGAAATTTTATTCGAATTCGAGTCAAGTATTTGAGAAAGTTTTCTCTTGTGTCTCTTCTTCTATAAAATGTATAAAATTTCCGGAAATTTTCCGCTATCAAAGGTCTTCGTGAAAAATGAACTAAAACTGCATAAAATTTGAAAAAATGCGACCTACAATCAATAATAAGTCATTTCCTCGAGTAAATGACAAAGAGCCACCATAATCTCCAGTTAGCTCATCCGAGCTTGCGTGTCATCACAATTTATCATCGTCATTCATCGTGAAGCACCTTCGATCCCTTGAAATCTACTCAGAAGATTGAACTCAACATGACACAGTTTGCGACCATAACCCTCAAGAAATACCTCGGATCCTATATAATCTCAAAAATGAGCAAAAATTCCATAAAAATCCAAAACCCCATTCACCACATCAACAACATTCATCCCGCTCAATAAACGCCGAGATACATGTTGAATCGACCATCCAAACCATCACCTCAGGATCACCACGTCTGGCTTGGAATCATCTCCAATCCATAAATTCTCCGGCTGCACTTCGAGTACACAAATCTTGCAACGATCTCCACCTCATGTGCAGCCTGAACACGCTAAATTCCGGTCGCTCGGAATAGTCACGCAATAGCAACACCGATTAGCGAACTACGCCATAAAACTATCCGCCGAACCGTTCCATGAACCCGTTTAATGTCCGTGCATTCCTTAAAAGCACCAATTGCCATTCTAGCACCAAACGCATCCCAATTCTACCGCATGCATAGATACCCGCGGGGGGCACCTCGTTCGAATAAAAAATGAACCCCGAACCAGGCTATTGATCGCTTCCTGGTACCGCTACACGGCCACCGTGTATTTTGGTTTGTTGAAAAAATGACTCGTAATTTATCTCGCGCTATGATACGCGCGTTATTTGCATTTTTCCCCTTTAATATACACGTAAAGGTAAACCATCTGGTAATGATTCATATACGCGTTTAGATCACCATGCGGAAAAAATATCCTCCATGATGAAGCGTTTATCGCGTTAATCGACGCGATATCGTAAAAAATCACCAACAGTCACCTACATGTTGGCGAAAACGCGCGCATATCGATAACACGTCAACGTCGACGTTGTCATTGTATTGTGTAACGTACCCCGACCACCCGCCCTTGGTCGCGGACTAGTTACCAACGTAGCGCTGTTTCCGTAACAAGTCCACCCCTCTTGGTGACTTCATTACTACGCGTTCGTGTAGGATACGCGCCTACGCGATGATTTACTCGTCTTTGGGAGTTTTTTGCGAGATTTTTTCCGACCGGCGACGTGATACAATTTGTACACGTGTCCGCGTACTAATTCGCTATTTACGGGTAAACGCCTTTGTACAAATAATTCCCACAGTTTGATGAGATGATATTAGCATGAAAAAAACTGCTTCCCTATCGCTTAAGCATCCTGTTACCGAAAAAAAAAGTACCCTATCGAATAACACACAGAAAAAATTAACATTTCAAATCATCCGTCTTAGCACGATCCAATTACAATGGAGAAAAAAAATTCGTTGAAATACCGTGTATTCTTAATTAACCCAACTAGATTTCTTTGCGAACAAGATATTTATGGAAAAATCTCTAAAACGCGGATACAAGCAAAGACTCGAAGAAAATTGCGTAATAAATTCAACCAAATGGTAACGTCGTTGGTATGTCGGACTTTTGAATATTAATGAACGAAGATGTCCTCGTGAAAGTAAAACAACATATTCGGCGATTTAATTACACCGTGAAATAGTACATGTTCGAAGAATTCCGAACAACTCCCATCTGTATTGAATCGAGTACTATTTGATGAGAAAAAAAATACTCGAACACGGTCACGCATCCTTGCGAAGGCATCAGATAAGCCAAATCCATCGGACCTCGAGCGGTCGTCTTAATTGCACCATATATTTCGTTTAATCACAAATGACAATAATGGTTTTTTTTTCCTCTCGCACCGCTCTTAAATCTCGAACCCTTTTAGGATTCAACATCTACACCGTACCCTAATTTTCACCTTATGCAAATGGTAATATACTCCTCATTGTGGTAACCCTTTATATTGGCAATTCCAGAAATACGTTGAAAGCACGTACATCTGCTTCAAAAAAGGTATTTTTTTACACATAAAACTCGTCTTTGATCCGCCATCGATGACATTTCGTTCGACGGCAAACTTGACGTTTTAATCCGACGTTGAAAAGAATTTAATTATAGTTCGAAACGGTGCAAAGCTAAACGTGCCGTTGCTCTGCAATTACAACGCCACCATGAGCTTCCCTTTTAGCAACGTGTATCGACGGTAGCGCGAAATAATCGGTTGCCAAAACCAGACAAACGCTGCACGAGCAATCTCAGGGCATCGATGCTGGACACGTATGGGACGTACCTCGTAATTTATACGCTATTTTCTCTTCTCGCGAAGCTCATAAAGAAGTGTCTTCTGGGCGCAATAACGGAATGAAAATTGATGGTTTCAACGATACAATTATCTATGGAAAAACTCGAGACGCACGGTGTAATTTCTATGTACAAGAAGCAAGGCTCGAAGGATTTTACCGTCATGATTTGTGGTTCCATATTTTTTCATAGTCTCACAAATACAGCCTCGGAGCAACGACGTTCCTAGGTTCCAGCATCGAGACATCCCTCGGACGAAGGATGGCTCTAGTCCGATATCGCAATTGTACTCGCGTAACGTACCGCCGCCGAAGAATGGTCGCGTGTTCGAATTATACGCACGTTTTATAAAGACGTCTATAATATAGCACTATGTGAATGGGAATTATTGAATGAATACCAGGTATTGAGTCATGAATGACAGTTCAAAAAGAAGCAACGCGTTTGTAAATAGACCGTCTGGATAGCCGGAACATAGAACTGGATTGGACCGGTTCTTTCACCGATTCCGTTGTGATTATTATTAAAGGAGAATATTAACCGGTTTTTCAGCCAACTAACACCCTATTAAAATGTTATTAATCATTTTGCGTAAGATGGTCTATTGTTAAATTATCATGTGGCGCCTCCGGCTCCGAGTCGAGTGTACTTGTCGATGTTTATCAGTTTATATTGACTATACGAAAAATCACCTCGACGCTGTTTATTGTTTAAACGCTTCGACCATTCGCGCGTTACTAGGCTCTGTTTTCCACTTTATAACCGCCAGCCACATACACAACCAATATACCTTTAAATTGATATAATCGAAAATTCCTTCTCTCCTATAAATTCTAATTAATTTACACGTTGATACGATACACGCCGTACGAATTCGAGCTCGTATAAGGTAGTGATCGATATATCACGACTGGACCACGATTATATCGCCGTTTGTGGCTACGGGTTTATTGCTTCTATATCATACGAGCATACATCCAATACGATAATACGCATCATTGACCAGAAACCGTTTATCTCCGAATTACTCGCGGACACTTTCTAAAATAATGCGTCGTTAAATTTAATTGAGCGGGTAATTCGTACATTGTGAAGTTTTACACGATGAATGAATTTTTAATCATTTCCTCTCGAAGAAAGCCCAAAAGCGACGTTTCCGTTTTTACTTGCAAAAAATGAGTCAACACTCCACTACTCTCTTCGCTCCTGAAAATATAGATCATCTAGTAAAATAAGAGACAAGACTTTGATACAAAAAAGACACCATTTTAAATCTCAAATTCTCCAAAACGTGCAATGAAGTCAATTTGTATGCTTCAATAGTTTAGAAAATTGACAAAAAGGAGCCATTTTGTTGTCACATAAGTACATAAATCGAGAAAAAAATCGCGATGAAATGCTTGACTCAATTCAAGTTTTAAAATGATTTTTTTTTTAAATTTTTTAGACAACAAAATTCACTAAAACCTGAATTTTTCAACATTTCTTGACAACTTTCAGTCTAAAAAAAATGCAGTTTGTCAAAAATATATTCATCTTGTTCCTTTTAAACCTAACGAAGTCACTTTTTTTGAGGAATGAAAGTGTCAAAAATTGTTTCTTTGAAACGAGGTTATTTTTTCTTGACAATAAAAATTACTTTTGACACTATCATATCACTAAAACATGTTTTTTGGATCATGTTGTCAAGAAAAATTTTAGACGTTTGTTTTGACAAATGACATAATCCCTTTTTTGAAGAATGATGGTGTCAAAAAAGATTTTTTCAAATTGTGCATTTTTTGACAACTAAAAAAATTGTTTTTGACAATATTCATTAATAAAATATTATTTTTCATCTTGTGTTGTAGTGAATCTTTTTTGACACTTTAACCACAAAAACGACTTGACTTCTTTTTTTTTGAAAAATATGGTGTCAAAAATTCTTTTTAAATAAAATTTCTTTACTTAACAACGAGAAATTATTTTTGACACTACTATTTCACTAAAACATGAATTGTCAAGAAAATTTTTTGACACTTGTGACATAATTCCTTTTTTGAAGAATGATGGTGTCAAAAAATGTTATTTCAAATTGTGTATTTTCTTGACAACAAAAAATTGTTTTTGACAGTATTTATCAATAAAATGTCATTTTTGATCTAGTGTTGACGAGAATTTTTTTACATCAACTTTAACTAAAAAAAACGGCTCGGCTTTCTTTTTTTTTTTTGAAAAATATGGTGTCAAAAATTCTTCTTTTTAAATGAAGTTTCTTGACAACAAAAAATTATTTTTGACACTATTTTTAGATTAAAATAATTTTTGATGTGTTGTCAAAAAATTGTTTTGACACTTATTTTAACAGAAAAAAAAACATTTAATTTTTAAAAAATGATTTTTAGACAACACAGAGCATTTTCTAGACACCATTTTTCACCTTAAAAAATTACTCTTCCAAAAACTCAACGCAATTTATCTCTGCCCCGCCAGGCAGACTCCCCAAACCGTCATAAATCCTTCGCATCTTCTCCGCCAACGATTCCAGCGATCGCGTAATCTTACATAATCTACGAACTACGGAGGAAATTCGGCCTAAGTAAAGTTGTACATTACACGATCGCATCCTTATTGCTGACCATCTTTACATACAAGCGTTATACCGGTGTACTGCGAAACGAATGTCATTAGATAAGGGATCTCGATAAGCGTTAGTACATACCGTAGATGTACTCCTCGGCGGATGAATGTTTTAACGGTAATAAACTGGCTCGCGTTGTTTTATTATATCTCTCGCGTGTACCAACATCTACGTATGACATCGAGCCGAATGCTAAATAATTTATTTTCGTAGCTTATCCGTAGGAGCTCGTAACAGAAATCGAACGCTGCTGCTGGAGTCGCCGCTCCGCCACATTCAGTGATATATGAAAGGTAGTTAAACTTTTCGCAATATAATTTAAAATTGAAAACGTGTAATATGAATTGAGTGGGATTCGATAAGCAATATTATAGCGTGGTAAATTTATGAGTTAAATTTCAGACGACGCAGACTCATTAATAACGATGCGTGCGCACGCGTATACCGACGTAGCATTTTTTCGAGGGCTTCGCGTCTCAAGTCCGAGCATCGAAAAGCAGACGATTCGGATGAAGGGAAAACCGTGATATTAACTATGGTCCATAAAGGTCACCGGCGGCCTGTAAGGGTCAAGGGAACTGACTGTACACGGCGGACGTTATCTAATAGAAAAATCGTTAATGTGTACTTTGCCTCTCTTGTAATTTATCATGTGTACTTCGATATAGCCAGAATGAAAGAGAGAAAAAAACCTTTATTAAAGATGTTGCCAACGATAAAGCTGCGATAAATACGATTATATTAGTCACGCCGGCTACACTCAACAATACCAAATAACCGTTCGCGAATAAAAATTGATTTTTCATCGATTAGCCAAGCCGCGAGCCGCCTCAAACGGGACACCATTCTTCGACAAATAAGCATCGGCTACCAAACAAAAGAACTCACCCAGGCTAATTATAACGTCGGAACAATTAAAACCCTCGCGCGTTTCCGAAGCCTCCGACACAATACGCGTGAAGATAGATTCTCGCACATATCAACACCTTGAACCATTCCGTCTCAAGTACGAATCGCACGCATTTCAAATGAAATATTATAATAACCATTAATGAGTAATTTGCAATTTAATCATTTGGAATTCGTATTAAGAAATTCACATTTCGGACATTAGTCGCCGACGAATTTAAATATCGACGATATTCGGTGTTTTTTTTTTTTCATCTACCGAATCTCTCAGTCGTGGTAATTTTTTAATTTATTTCGAGAATTTTTTCACCTCGCTACATCACAAAAAAAATACGTCGAAATTATAATTACTTTTCGCTAAGATTTATGACGTCAAAAAATTACGTTTTTATAAAAAAACGCATAAACAAGGGAATGGCACAGCTTCTTGGCACAGTCGAGTTAAGAGATCGCGACAAGTGTACCGGACCCTCGTTGGCGATTTCTTGGCACAGGTGGCATAACCACGAGACCAGCCCAAGGACGGAATTCATTTTAGCTCCGGAACACCGCGAGACATACAGAAAATTCTCGGCGTCGAATTCCTCACAAAATTCTTCGTAATTCGAGCACCCACGTACGTTTGAAGGCTGCGAAAGATATCGCAAATATGATGATTTTGTGAGAATTCACCTCCAAACGGAATATTTCGCGGGTTTGGGTTCGCACGAAGTGCTCATTCGAGATAAACAAACGAAATAAAAATTTGGGAAATTTTTGCGTAATCAAATTCCGTGGATGTGTAAGATCGAAGCGGGGAATAATTTTAAACGAGGGGCGGAGGGTGAGAGGGGACTCGAAAATAAAATTTTTGGTTGAAGAATTCATCAAAAAAAAAAAAAAAAAAA
>QBDW01000546.1:0-23336 GCA_003261595.1 Maconellicoccus hirsutus | reverse complement strand
TAATTCAAATATTTTTCAAAAATATGATTGTTAATTTTTTATTTTATTACACCACTTCGTTTTTTACGTCTTATTTAAAATTTTTAATCTCTTGTAGGTGGACAATATTCAAAATTGGTGATCATTTTTCAGTTGAACCCTTCTCACCACTGAAATATTGAAAAATACTGTTTTAAATAATATTCGAAAAAACGACGTGTATAGAACGAAGGAACCACGCGACATTAAAAACAACGAAACTGACGAAAAAACGTAGTGGTGGCACCCCTGACGTTGCTTGCTGAATGTCTGCTGTTTTTAAGCGCTCGTATTTGAAATTCAGTATAGTGGAAAGTCGATCTCTGCGAAACATGGATGAATCATGGCTTACTTCATATTCGAATACGCTTTCCGAAGATTTTCGGCATGATATAGTTTGGTTTGAACTTGACATGTGGTCTTATTTCGCATAAACTCTCTTTTGAGTTTCGGGTTTTTCCGATTTTAGTCTTTCTAAGAAGATATGAAATGCTGTTACTTCTCTATAAATTATGTAATCATCGTATTGAAGGATATTCGTAGAAACAAAGACATTATAACACTAATAAGTCAATAAAACAGTCAGCTTGTATGGTAATTTATTTAATTTTCTCTTGAAATGGTCGAACGAAGAAAACACCTTTATAAAAAGAACTAAATATTTTCAAAATGGATTTCACAAACTCACAAAATTATTTTACGACATTCCTGAGATTTTTCAAAAATTAAAACAAGTCTCAGACAACATGACGGAGTTTCTCGACCATTCCAGAGCATTAATTTAATAACGAACTTATTACAAAAAAAATTGGCAAACAAGTTAACAGAATACTTTACATATCAACATACAAATCGTTTTCACAGCCTTAAAAAAATTATAACGTGTTGATAAAAATCTCTCGACAAAAAATTACAATAAATTTCACAAAATTTCTCTCATCACTGGTATAAGCTCTTGAATATAAATTGGTAAATTCACAAAGAAGTAAAACAAAAGACACACAATGATGACTAATTTTCTATACAAAAATCACAGTTAATCGTATTTCATTGGATTGCGTTACAATTTGGGGTAATTTAAATTATTAAGTAACACGAGAACATACTACTAAAAGCAGACTTAAATATTAAACAAAAAAAAAAATAGTAAGTACGTAAAATACAATTTTCTTTACACGTCGCGTAGATTTTCCGTCTCGTTTAAAACTATCGCAATTGGCAATACTGTTTTTAATGAAGTTTTCCTCTTCATAAAGCAGAACTCTTTACTTCCAATAGTTGAGGATAGTTCTCCACGATGTTGAGTAAGATATTATCTATATAAGCTCGTAATTGAGCATTTACTTCTTGTTGCTCTTTCAAAGCGGTTTTCATCTGAAAAAAAGATGATTCGATTAACACGACGAATTTACACAAAGGTTCGACAAACTAAGGCGTAGCAATAAATGCTCATAGTTATGAACGACATAAATTTAGTAACGATAAATCGAACTATATTTATGATCGTATGCGAAAACTATTCATAACTTGAACTACACCGCATTCCAAAAGCGAGCGCAATATCCCTTTCATGCGTTTTCTAAAAAAAAATGACGTCATGCAGAAAAAAATTGGCAGTTACCTCTTTTTTATCATTTCGATTTAATAAAGCGCCATGCTGTGAAACAAAAATCAACGTTTGCATTATACAAAAAAATTGTAAAATATCCCTACGAGCGGTGATTATTTACATAAAAATGAACAAATAGCTAGTTTCGTGTTTGTTGGCGACATTGAGCCGAAGCGTATTGTGCGATTGATATCGTACACAGGTCGATGATTTGTGATTTTGAATGGACGATCTCCGATGAGAAATTTTTTCCAACGAAGCTCGTAAAGTCATCGGAGCGTCGACATATTTGAGAGAAATTACGCCAAGAGATAATACTGTCGATTCACTCGTTTGAAAATGTACTCGTAATTCTCGCGAAAGCTCGTAGAATTGTGAAAATATACTCACATCATCTTGAGTCATTTCTTCCAACTCGGCGGCCAAATTATTCGAGTCGGTTAACAAAGATCGGCCTTCTTGTATACTTCGCGTCAACAACATCGCTTGTACTTCTTCGTACGATTCTTGCAAATCTTCATCAAAAGAGAAGACGGAATTACGTAACAACTTCGATAATTCGATCCTCCGATACAAATTCATAATAATTTACATACTTCTATGCTCTTGCTTCAGCGAATCCAATTGTATCTGTAACTCTGTTTCCGTCTGAGACGGAAAATCTTTACAATTCTGCAAAGCGGTCAACGCAGAGATCTTGTCATTCCTCAAGGTCTCTACTTCCTTGCTTAAATCTTCCAATAACTGCAATCCGGCGTAAAATCTTAGATGTTTGTAAAAACGCATCACAGCGCAGCAGTGAAATCTACGAACCTGTTCAGCAGCGTTTTTCTGCTCGCGGTGACGTCTTTCTTGTTCTCTAAGCGATTGTAATTCGTCTTTTAGAGATGCGATATGGTTCTGAGATTCTTCTAAGCGTTCTTTCAGTCTTTCTTTCTCTTTTCGTTGTATTTCTAATTCGTTTCTGTACCTAGAAGTCTCCTCTTTTAGGCTCGTATTTGCCGATTCTAATGTTTGTAACCTGTGGACATAGAAATTGAGTAAATATTTTTCTCTCAAGTGACCCCAGTCTTCTCAAAAACGCCCCAATTGAGGGATTTTATTTGCGAGACTACGAGTATATGGTGGAATTGCGGCGTAGTTGGAGGAGATATAAAAAAATTCTTAATTTTCGATGACTTGTTTCAAAGGGTTTTCTATCAAGTTACCCTAAGCCTCGTAAAAAACACCCCCCGCCCCCCAACATTATTTAACTAGAATAGATTGCCTCGTTTCTTTGACGTAGCTCGTGCCGCCTGGGTCCAGTTTCCTCCTCCATCAGGCAGAGTTTTTGTCACATTTTATACACGTTAAATGAGCACAATTATAAATTTTCACCATTTTTTAATTTTATCTCAAAAATTGTGAGATTACGTGATTTTTTGAAAGGATCAAATTTTTAGAGGATAAAAAATGCCATTCAATGAGTAGAAGAAAAAAATGTTAGAATGAAAATACACCATTTTAGGGGGTGTTGAATAGTCAAGTCGACCCAAAAGCTCAATTTCCGTTTGAAATTGAAAATTTTCCGCCTTTTTTCTATCAATTACAATTTTTATCTTCGAAAAATTCTATTTCAAAATATTGAACACTTGAGTTCTATTAAGAAAAAAAGATAAATGAATCAAATAAATTTATATCTCCTCATTCTTGTTCAAATTTTGCGCAAAAAAATTTCTATAGTGTTTTTTTTTTTATTTAAAAAAAATATAAGGCGGATGATTGAGGATGTACTTTTAAATGGAATTGATAATAAAACCTAAAATCACTAATAATTGATAGGTAGAGAGCTATAAAAAAAATTGCAAGTAGTGAAAAACTCAAAAAAACTCAAAAAAGGTCATAAATTGACAGTAGTGAAGACTGCTTGTGTCAGATAGAATCATTATTTCATTTCTTTAAAAATAAGCCCTTATCAAAAATATTCTAAATCGAGTCATTTTTGAAAAAAATTAAAAAATTGTAAACTTTTGCAATGGAAAAAACTACACGAAAAAGCGAATTTCCAAGAAAAAATTTTTTTCTTTATTCCATTAGATAGAATTTTCTATCCTTTAAAATTTTGGTTCTATTCAAAATTCTTGAAACCCTCATAGTTTTGCCATAAAAATTGAAAAATGGTAAAATTTTATACTTCTTTTCATAAGCGTCATGTAAAATAAGCGTTACCTACTCCGCCAGATGACGTCATAACTCATAACAGTCGATGGACGGATGTAAACAAGAATTACCTACTTACGCCGGATGAGATAACCTCTTCTAGTTGAATAATGTTGCCACCCCCCCTCCCCCACATGAATATTCCACACGTTTTGGTTTATTAAAATTTACTAGAATTGTCATATTGAAATTTGAAAGCCGCAAATCATTCGCGAGCGATTCGTTCAATCTATTGACGAATCGTTCGCAAACGATCAATACGAGAAATTTAATTGTTCCAATTCCTTGCGCAAATTTACGTTTCCAAATCACATCCGAACTTACCTGATGGCACAATTTTCGACTTGTAATTGCTTCTCTCTATCAACTCTGGCAACTAGTTCTCTGTGTCTTTTTTCTTCTTCAGCTAATTTCTCCTCCGATCGGAGTTCCACTTCGCGAAGTTGCTCTTCTAAAATTAATATTCTATTCGCGACGGAAACCGAAACAGAAAAGTAAATTATAAGTTATTCATTTGTTTCGAACAATATGGACGCATGTATTTTTCAAAAGAAAGCCTTACAATATAATTACACCAAGTTGGCCAAAACAGGTCACGAATTTCTCAAATATCGAATAAATATAGCGTGACGTATGAAGTTCAACGCACCTTTCACTTGTAAAGGCACGAAAAGGTGATTTCAAGTAATAGCATCGGGGTATATAGGCCTTCGCAAGGCATTTCCCGTTGAAAATCTACGTCTTGGGGTGAAAGACATACTATCTATAATCTATACAAAGTACCAACCTCGCTTGTAAAGTGGCATTTTCTTGTTTGGCACGGGTGTATCGTTCATCCGAATGAGTCTGATTATCGGCTAAAACATTCATCTGCTGCTGTAGCATTTGAACCTAATCAATGCACATTGAATGATTAATTACTCGAGCAACGGAAACGAGTATGATGCGTGAATCATCGGCACATCCATTACACCATTACTCACGTTTTGCGCGGTCTTATCGAAGCTTCGGTTACGATGTTTTTGAGTCATTTTCAAAATATAATCGTCTTGGGTGAGCGGAGCGAATACGAGATCGGCCTCCGTATCGTAAGCTACGTGATTCGAGACGTTTTGTTTTACAGTATTTGGTTCATCGTTATGGTAATTATTGCCGAAAAACTCGAATTGCCCGTCCCACATGTCAAACTCAAGTTCATCTTCTGTCATACTCATATTTCAAGAATGAACTTGAATGAATAGTCATTTTATAGAATCGAGGGTATTTTTGAAACGCTTTTTGTGATTTTTTTCCTTCGGGTGCCAAATCTGTAAAAATATGTCCACCTCGAAATGATATACGCGAAAAACGTTTACGCACCGGAGATGGGTATTTCGATTAAAATACGACACGACCTCTTCTCTTTAAAGTTTTTAACACCGACACAAGAAAAAATTACTTTTCGACGATTCTCAATTTATCTACAATACTATACTACCGAAGTACCTACTATCTACACATATATTCTGCACCGTTCTATTCGTTATCACAACCGGAAATACGACAGTTCCACGAAATAACTTAGTAACAGAAATTTTTTTCTCTCGACCAACTTCCAATATAATTTGCCATTACGTCAAAGTTCTCAAATACATACAACGTTGCCATCTGGTAATTCCATTTAATACGACTAACAAATAATACAAACCATTAAACGATCACCTTGCGAAGTTTATAGATATTTTGCAACTAGCGTATTCCAAGTAAACGTTGTAAACGATAATGCGCACATTAAAAATACCAATATGCCATACAGGCAAATAGGCTCATTTCGACTATTTACATTCGAGTCCGAAATAATCTCCTAATTAAATAGAATTAACGAAGCGAGATATCACTCGCTCTTATCGACCTCTCACGTATTTCCATTGACAAGTTAGGAAAGTAAATAACTCCTCGTCTCGTACAGTGTACACATCTTTCAAAGAAAACCGGCGATTGTTAATTCTACAAGTCATAAGGTCGACTTTCAATTTGTTTAGTTTTATTAAGTACACGCTTCGATGAAACATGTGTGACCAAATATATGAAAAAAGAAGGCTACTCAAAAACAAGTATATACTGTAGTTGAGAATTTCTCTCGAAGTATCTAATATCGAGAAAAGCCCCAAAGAGAAATATTTTTTAATTTTCACATCATGTAAAAAATCCCTCGAACGCTGCAAAAATTGCCAAATTGACCGAAGTAATAAAATTTCCATACTCCACGTCATTTATAGCTTCGCAAAAAACGACCAACGGAATCCTAACAAAAGTACGCACAAAAACCATCGAAAGATGCGGAAAATCCTCAATAAAACGTTTATAAATTATCTTCAAATTCGTCGAAACGGAGAAAATAAACTATAATTAATACTTGTCAACTTTCCAATCTGAAACACACCCAGAAATTATTCCTGGGGTGATTCCAAATCAATACTGTATTACGATTATTCAAAATTGAAAACATCACCCCCTCCCCCGCGGGCACTTCGTTATCATTAAAACAATAGAAAACTATCGTCAAAAAAATATCACACAGGGAAGTCGAGAAGGTGCAGAGATGGACAGAAATTTACCCAAATTGATCATTTTCTTCAAAGGGAAACTTAAAAATTATAGAAATTGGAAAAAAGTGAGAAATGCCGCTAAAACTCATCAAAAAAGTATCAAATGTTGTATTTTGATTTAGAGGACTCTTTTAGATTTATAGAAAAAGAACGTTGAAAAGTCCCCATGAAGTTAGTCTACGTACCAAATCTGAGCATGCAGCATGGGTCAATATTTCAAGTCCATTAGTCGGGGGCCCACATAGAATAATTTTGCATTCCCTGCCGATACGAGGGTTCACTTTAAGCACGTTTTTCTCGCCAACGTTGCACTTAATGGAAACAACGTTTCATATATACACAGCTACATGTAAAAAAGTTCATACAATTTTCATTCAGTCCCCATCACAGTTGAGAAGCTGATTTTTTTTTTTTTTAATGGAAAGCCCTTCATCTGTACTTGACGCGAAAAATATAGCAAAGGGCGAATTTTGATTTTTTAAAAGCACCAAACTGAAGGGGGGATGCTAAAATTGAGGTAAAAAAATTTTGAAATAGTAATTTTCTTTAAATCGTATTTAAACCCCAAATCCAAAATTTGAACCTTTTTGGTCCCATAGAAGGAGAGTTCTGCTCCAAAAACCAAATTTTCTACATTTTTGCACCTCCTCCCTAAAATTTTTGAAAAAAATCAAAATTACTCACAACAGTTTTCGAGGTATGGTACCCTTATTACCTAGCCCAACTTCGAAGAATTTTGTCCCCGTAGGAGAAAAGTATCTAATAAAAACCAAAATTACGCTAACTCGGGTTCATATTATTCGATTTCAATTTTGAAAAAACCCTAAGTTGTGTTTTTACAACAGGATATTACATTCTAAATTTCAAAAAAATCCCCCTGTGAACACTCTTCGAAACGCGAGTTATGTTTTGAAAAAATCTGTCGCGTTGCAAGGTTGAGGCATGTTGCAGTACGCAGAAGCCTCGTTAACGAACACGTGCCGGGGGCTGGGACCGTGAAGCGGCTCAGGGGGCGAAGCTTCCAGTATATGATAATTTGTTAGAAATTTGATGAAGAATATTTTTTGTTGATATCAATTTTTTTGTAACTCTGATACATCTCGAGGTATATACAAAACATTGAAAAATCTCCCGTATTTGCTAATTCATCGAGCAAACATGGGATATAGTTTACTCTTCGCGTTTTTTCTCGTCAACGTTGCGTTTTACGCGAATAACGTTAATAACTCATTATGCAGGAAATTTTACGAGGAACATTTTTAGTTATTATCAATTTTTTCATAAACCCACTTTTCTTTCGCTGTCCTTTCTTTAAAACATTGCTCACCATAGACTTGAAAATCTCTTAGTCTTCGGCTCCTACGCATTATCGTCTTCCTCCCAACTCGCAAGTCGTTCAATTAAACGCGTCAATGATGAGAGAACTTCTTAACATTGGCTCGTCGACAATACAAACGACATATGTGTAGATACGGAGTAATTAGCGTACGCGAAAGAAACTGAAGTGAAAAAATTCAATAGCCAACCTTGAAACATCGGTACTTTTCAGAGTTCGTCAATAAACCTCGTAGAATTTAACTTTCAAAGGCTCGCGTCGGAATGATATATTATCGCAAAACTATCCAAATTTTGATAATCTAATCGCCACGATAGTAAAATGGTCGATAAAACGAGTCGAAAAGAGACGAAAAACAATATTAGCGTTGGTAACTTTTCCTTTACTTTGAGTCGAGTAGGAGTAGTGATAAATGAAGCGAGTATTTTTGAAATACGACACGTTACAGATCCTGGGCGGAAGTGAAGGCACGAATTCTCGTTTATAATACACCAATTTCACCGGACAAATGGAGACTTCCGTTGGTAGTGAGAAAAACATAATGATCTAGGTACAAAGCATGTACTATGTAATACACTAACGCGAGGCACACGAGTTCATTATCATCACAAAGAATCCTACTTCTGGGAAGTTACGTTACGATAGAAAAAAACTCATTCACGCCGACTAAGCGAATGCTGTTACGCTGTCGCGTGAAATTTCGCACCGTCCATCAAAGGTCTACCTAATTACATAGGCTGGCTCGCTAATTAATCAACTACAACGTTTACCTATTAATAGAACACCTCGCAGACGCTTCAACATTGCCAAAATGTACATCAAAACAAATCCGGGCGTATACGTCGAAATACCCATTTCGCGAAACCTTACTCGCCTGTTTGTATTTTCTCCAACAGTGAAACTCAAAATCACGATATTAATCGGAAATCACGAATAAACAGATTCAATAACGCGACGCGACGTTTAAAAAGCGTAACTAATCGCGGACATGTACTTAAGCGATCATAATATAAACTACGAGCAGCGAGCTGATAAAACGAGCATATACCAGCGTCTAACTCGAGATAAAAAAAAAGTACGGGCATCGCGCGTCGAAAATAATTAGTTTGGGCGCTATTATCGTTTAGCTACGTCATATCGTCGTTACTATTAGAGCCAGGAAATGAAAAATTTACTCAATAACGACGCTGTTGCTCGTACGAATTGCGTAGCTTCTTGAAAAAGCAACTCGACGAGTCGATGATTCAATAGAACATGTCGCACCTTCGATGACAGTGTCAGTCGAGCTAACCTGAGCTTTCGATAAGACCACGCTTTCATAACTATCACTCTCAAAACTTACTTTATGATTGAGATCCAGTACATCTTCTTCCAGCGAAGCATCCGAATACACATCGTCCGTCGTGTCGCAAGCTGAACTCCGTCCCGACGAATTGAAACTCGAGCTGCGATATAACTGACTGTGAAAAATCACACAAATACAAAATTTCTCGCCTACAGTACCGTATCCTACACTCGTGCGGCATGATTTCAAATCTGCGTGTTTATTTACACAGCTGACGATTTTCCAACATTCAAAAAGAGGGAAACCCCCGCTGGTGCGGTGTCCCACAGAAATTCAAGCATGGTTTTTTCAGGTGCGCGAAAAGCGGCGGTGCAAGTTTTTTCGAATTTTCGAATCAAGGGTAACGATCGATATCGTGATCCCAGATATCTCGATGAAGATTTGAGCAAAAGATAACCCAAGTGACCCTTCACGTACATATATGGTACAGAATTACGATTACATTCCAGGAACAAACGTAAAATTCACGATTATCGATTAACACACGACCTCATTTCTTTAAATATCCATCGTATACTTTGAAATGGCAAGAAGAAAGAAATAAAATTCAAAAAAATCGAACGAATTAATCGTTTTTCGTCGATAACCCACTTTATTGAGATACCAGCTCCTTCAAAAGTTCCAAATACAACTAGATCAACACGAGTGTCGTATAAGTTGCCTATCCTTGAGAAAACCAGACAGCGGAACAATTACTAAAAACTTCCCATATTTATGGAACTACAACGTCTTACAAAGTTGTAAGATATGATCAGTCCTAAAACTTTGAAAATTTGCCAAAAATCGAAAAATCAACTTGAGCAGATGATAATTTAATTTTTCATTCAAACGATTATTTCCAGGTACGATGAATTTTTTTTTACACTCTTGAGCAGTTTGTTCGTTCTCAAAGAACTTGGATCGTTCTCGTTCTTTGTACTTTGTTCTCAAAAATAGAAAGTTTTCGTTCGTTCTCACATCGTTCTTCGTTCTTTATTTTTTTATTTGAAAAATTGATATGAAATCATTGCTAACTCACGAAAGGTGGCATGCAAGGGATTCTCAGAGCGCAATATTCATACCTCAACTTATTACTGTTTAAAATTCTCACAATGGCTGGCTTTTTTTGCCTTTTTTTAAAAAATTAAATTCTCAAATTTGAAATTATTTTCGTAGATGATGAGTGATTCCTGTAGGGAATTTAACATAAAATTCAGTGCATTAAATCACAGGTTTCTACCTCAAAAACTGACCGAGATATATGATTTTTAAGTTTAAATTTACTATTTTCAATTGAGAAATTGAAGAAAATTCAAACAACAAAGTACGTCGTTTTTCTCAATGTTCTTCAAAAAATCATTTTTGAAGTTCTCGTTCGTTCTCAGTTCGTTCTCAGTTCGTTCTTTTGCGTTTCAAGTTCTCGGTCTTGTTCGTTCCCAAAACATTTTTTTCAAGTTTTCGTTTTTCATTTTCGTTCTTGTTCGTTCTTTCATTCCTTCATCGCTGCTCTTGAGCACAGACGGTATCAAGACTTTTCCATTTGTGTGCTAAAATTCAAATTCCGCCTTTCAAATGAGTTCCTACCTCGATTTAATTTTGGTAAAACAATTTATCAAGAAGTTGTATTATGAGCTATGAACCTATAATTTTTTGACAGATTACAATACAATTAATATAATTTCTCCTGGAAAGTAATTTTTCAAATCATGTTTTTCAATTCTTTGATTTTCTTTCCTTCAAACTTCAATTTGTTTTTTTTTCAATTTTTCAATTTATTTGCCATCTTTAAATTTTACCGTTCTTAGCAATAGCTTTCTCATCCCCTCTATGAATACATGCCTCCTCTTGAAAAATGCAAAAAATACACCTGATTTAGATTTAGGACAGACTAACCTGAAAATACGGTACCGAAATAAGCTCAACAATAAAATACGTGGACTTACCTGGCTAAAGCGTTCGAACCAAGTCTCTTGCCAGACCTGTAATCAAATGAAAGATACATACGGTGAATGAAGCAATCAAAATATTTAAAATCTTCCAAAACGTGACTATATTTATTGAATTAACGACCTATACGAGTTTACACGTATTAAAACGAGAAACGTAACCGGTTACACGAATATTAATCTCGTATTTATGTTCGACGTACGAGTATTAAAACACGGATACGATTTTATAAATCGATATGCCAAGAGTACCATGTAGAATCACCGCAGTTACTGCCAAATGAGTAAATACCATCGACAAAAATAAAAACAAAAAAAAACAGTTCAACTTTTCCAAACGTTGGTATGACGAAAACTGCGAGTTGCGGTTAGCCGAGCGTATTCGATGAGAGGGGTTCGACATATTGATTCAATCATAATAACGTAATGAATACCAGCGTCAAATGAACCCTACGTCACGAATCCTTTTAATTTCATACGTCACGACGAACCATTTGTTTCGCTAGGTAGAAATTTATTTTATATAAAATGCTTCAGTTGGGCGCAATTCTACACATATTTGCGGCTTAGGCGAATTATCGCGTCTAGAGAAAGAGAGAAAAACTAATGGTAAGAATGCGGACACCGTGTAAATGCACGTCACCGGTCGAGTGGAAAGTTGTGAACTACAATGATAACTCTTGTATGCGTGTATATTGGGTATGAACAATAATAATGGACATTGTAACCGAGTGTAACTAACTACCAAAGTGCCCAAGCAGAAACAATATGATTAGAAAGTATATCGTGTATCGATGCGCATTATTATTCTTAAGCATTTTCGCGACAGTTAATTTTTTCAACACTATAGCGAAACATATACCAAATACGAGTATATTATGTGGGTCTGAAGTTATCTGCTTTTGTCGTAGGAGTGGTTTCCTCTTTAGGTGATTTCATCATTTTGCTTTTATTAAGTACATGACATCATATGGCGAATCTCTTTGAATGGTCATCAATGTCATCATATTCATATTATAGTACCTAATGTGCTACATTGTGTAGTGTATGAGGAATATGACTCTTTAAGCTAACAAACTAATAGAAGAAAGTCCCAAAGGGAATTTCTTTTTATCAAATTCATCTGCGATAATAAAATTGCACATGGAAAGGAAGAGTATATCATGCTCGACCTATTTTCTTCTCATTAGGATAGGTACTAAATAAACACATTTAGAGCGTAATGCACCACACGCCGTCATTATATTCTTGCAATTAATTCTTCGAGACGTTAAAATGTTGACTATTAATTTATCGATTTAGCAACATCGTTATTTCTGCGAATACCTTATTCGCGATTTATTACTCTCTTCAGGTATATGAAAAAAATCACAATTTCCAAAAAATCCTCGTTTTTATAAAAATCAAAATACGCAACGTATAAATCCATGAATAGATCTACCGCGAAGTCATTCGATTATACCAATCAAAACACTCGAAATTTACCTGGAATAGTCACGTTCTCGTTTCATACGGTTAATTCGGCTAATGACTCCTTAGCAATTCACCGTTGTCTTGGACACGCGTAAATGCGCAGATTTGCCGATAAGATATCGCTATCGTGATAAATCCCCATTTGGATAACAGACACTTGCTGGGGTATACTTCACAGTTCACACCCAATATTACCTTCGGATTTATCCGTACACTGAGATAACTTCAACGGATTAACAGTATTTACAACATTTACGCAATCGACTCCTTAGGGACTCGGACGAGACACCTTTTAAAATGACGATTTACACCTTTATACGAATCAAACACACCGTTCTACGTAGCACGGACAACACACACGAAACGTATACGTCTTCGTTACTGCACAAATTTTTTTCAACTATCCGCACACATAAACGCGCGTCGACTTCAGCCAGCACGTACACGAACGCTCGTTACCTATGGGCTCGCTGTAAGGTACTGTGTCCGCAGGTATTTGTCCTAAATAACCAAATCACCTAACTAGATAAATCGTGCACGCTACGAGACGGCGAATATATGGGCTTTTTGCAACGCAATCAGCACCAGTCCAACGTTAATGATACGCTTTGCGATAGAAAGTAACGAAATCGCCATTCATCGAACAACTCTTCGACTCTTTAATTGTAAATCACACATGGCTGCATAACGGACGAGCTGAAATTATAATAGCGCATTTTCCACTTATAATATCATATACTTTCCTCCTTCGCTTGTCATAAGGCAAAAAGTCGTGGCCATCTTTTACTCGCTATGTGATGTTTTGTCATAACGATATGCTCGATTGCGGGGGCAACGGCTGCAATTTCCATTGTTTCGAAATACCGATCTTTATCGCTAAGTTTATTTTTTTTTGTTTTTTTCCAACTGCCGAACAGGATCCCACGACTGTTTAGTATTCAATTAACGATTACGTCGTACGAGCCACGTTTAGCTCAGTTTATGTTAATATCATGATTATTCAAATCCTCCGTGTCTCATTCATTATACACGTAGATGTCTCTCTCTTTTTACAGAGTAATCGTACGTGTTGCCATCTTCCCTAGCATGGCCTATTGACCACGTTGAAAATGCGCTTGTCTCACGAGTAGATAGGTATATTTTTCAAATTAACGTTGGTTTGTTCACTTGGAAAAATGTTCACGATTCTTTTTTGTTCGATAGTTCCATCAACTTTACTGAGCAGTCAACTAGTTGACTGAGGGACTTCTACGCAGTCATTCATGAAAGTACGGCCCTAATTTTGAACCGATGTTATGAAGCCCACCCCCCTGAACCCACTGAGATGAGCGAATGCTAAGGTTATTCTACAACTCCTCTAGTGTGTTTTGAGTCGTACGTGAGCTGGTAAAAAAATTGTTCTCCATTTTCTGAAAACGATTAAGATGGGACTACGGGTGTAGTGGGTTGCATAACCAATTTTTGCAAGAAAAAGCACTAAAATTCCTGTAGCTGCCTGGGAAAATTAAAATTGTGTGTTTAAATTACCTAATTTTATAGATAATTGAAGTTACAGGAGCTTATTTTGAGGTTTCTAAGATCCCACAACTTCAGTTGTAAATCAAATGGGACAATTTTTTAATATGATATCGTAAAACACTACACTTGTTGGTCGTGTAGAGCGATATTCCACAATTTTAATTTTCCCGGGTAGTTACAGGGATTTTAGTGCTTTTTCCTGCAACAATTGGTTATGCAACCCATCATACCTGTAGTCCCACTTTAAAGAAAAAAAGGCTGGAAAACCGCTGTGGGGATTTTCTCTAAAAAAACTAAGACTAAAAATTGACGAATTTAGACAAAAAAGAAGTCCAACAACTATATTTCCATGTGAAGAACCCGAAAATTGTGGTATTAATCACCACCCCCCTCTCACCGTATAGCTGAATTTTTATTCTAACCACCGTAAAAGTGAAGAACACGCAAACTGTTTGAGTACACAAGTACATACATAAATGCTTGTCTAACCAAAATAAAAAAAAAAAGTAAACCAGTTTTTCCTTGACAATGACACCCCGCCCAGGAACCACTTCTCATGCATTAAAATAAGTCTCGCCTTCATCAACGAGTACATGCAATGTTTCACACAACGAGGTACGATAATTTGCAAATCCCTGTTGTCTGCAGTTAGTCAAGACCATTGATAAAATATGCTAATGCATGGTTTAAAATCGAAGACAATGTTTCCAACACGAACAAACACAAAGAACAAATCCGCAACACGACAAATGGGAGAGTTTCACTTGGTAAATGTTTCAGTTTTTTTTGCGCGCATAATACGTCTGAGATAAATCATAGATTTTTTGTCATCATAGTCGCTTCTCGGTGCATAAGTACGAGGAAAAGTGAAATGAAACGTTGAAAAAATATACACGGTGAAGTTACGAGTATAACAGTCTGGAAAGTCTGAACGTTGTTCGCACAAGTGCATAGGTAATCGTCGTTGCGTGACTACCAGGAAGAAATATTTTCGGTAATTGATTCGTTAGACGTCGTTATAACTGTACCGATTGAGATGAACATTGGTAAATACGATGATTACACCGTATATCGGATCATTAGATACACATACTCGATAAGCCATAATATATCGATCATATTGCGGAAAAGATACATTAATGCGTTTGACGCCGACATTGGAACCTTCTTTAATTCCGGTCTGTGTTCGTTGAATCAGCGCATCGAATAGTATTAGGAGGCGATTGGTTGGGATTTCGTTTCATTCGTGATAGATTAATACATACATAGGAGAGTAACCGATGAAAAATCGATTGATTGATACAGTTAACAAAAGATGTTTTCTAATACCTTGATAAGGATGTACCAGAAATTGTGAAAAATTGCCAAGATTTAATGATTTATCAACGACCTTTAAATTAAGGGCTCTCGAATCTAAAATGTGATTACATGCATCAGTTCACCTTTCATCGAATAGTGGAGAAGTTATCGATACTTGTTTGAGCCATTTCAAAAATACGAGATGAGGCTCTAAAATTAACAGACTGAATCATTTCGGTCGTGATATTTCAACTGCTTTGCTGGATCTTTATAATGAAACGAGATATACTCTTTTTACGTTCGCTGGAAAAAATGTAATAGATTTCGCAACATTCCATGAAAATGATCCATCTGAGGATTTTTATTCCAATTTTAAATAAATAACTAGAATTTAATAAGTTGAACGAATGTGTTATTAAAATTCCAAGCAGCTACTCATATGTCATTCCATTAAAAATTACCTATTTACTCGTGATCCCGAATAAATTTCTCATTTCACAAATAATCTAAAATATGTACTTTAAAGACTACTTACGGTTGCCTCATCGAGCCCCATTTTCGATTAGGAATGCCTTCATCAGCCCTGCAAATAAAACAAACGAAATTACATTTCATTTAAGAAAATTAAGTGGCCACCAAACGTGATACCCAATCACACCGTTATTCGTATCAATCAAGCAATATCATCAAAACTAAAAAATTCACGTGATAAACAAATAGATACATTAATCGATGATTTTACACCTCACGTCGTTATTTATTTATTGTAATTACTGTTATCAGAATATAAGCCCAAATAGTAGAAACTCCACGCTTCCTCGACAGATAAGATGCCTCGGAAGATCGATAAAAAGTCCATCAAAATAATCGAACTGGTATGCGCTTTTTATTTTTCTAAAATTTTCACAAAATCGCTATACAATTTGGTCGCATTCGCAGATACTCGGAGCAACGACATGGGGCTTCAAATATCAACGTATCAATGAAGTAACTACTGGTAATTATTACCTAGAAGACAGTATGAAGCTACGTAGTGTAACGGGCGATTTATTGTGGTGCGTTACATATTGTGGTTTGTTATTTTTAAAATCTATGGCGGTAATTTCAGCCATCAGTGGTCAAATTCCTAAAGGCAACTACGTAAGTAAACGTCAATGTTCCCTACTTCTACATACATGTTAAGTTGCAAATTTTCATAAAAATTTCCAATGTTGTCGTAAAGGTGAAATATTTTCATGTGACTGGTAGCGCAGCTTATATCGGCGCCGAGGCGCTTTATTTGTTGGGACTTCAGTGGGATAAAATGGATTCGGTGTCAATAACATTTCCCATCATCGGTACAATTGTTACAGTGATCTTAATCATCGTGCTGTTACTAGATTGTTTCAATATAATCTAATTATAATAGTAATTTTTAAATTTGGATGTAATTAAATCAATAAAATCGCACAAAATTGTATACGCTTCTACATTAGCATATTTCCGTTCTCTACTTTCGAGCAAATAACACTTCTATCGTTTGTATGACGTCTATGAAGTATGAAACCTTTCACTTTATTCACCTGGTTTGTTTTAAAAGCTCGCTAATTCGATTAAAGTCAAATTTAATTACTGCCTCGTTTCACTTTCCAACATCGGCAAGAAAATTTGTCTAATTTAGAAAAACGGCAAGAAAAGAATTACGCGTCATCGTAAACGACGGCGCATAATCTGCACGACATGCTACCTCATTCTTCGCCGAGTTCGCGTAATAGCTTATTAATTCGAAGACCAGAGACGGCGGCGGAAATTATTATTCGGCCATTGTTTGCGAATACACATGTTCGGTGTAATTTTCGCGAATATTATACGCGCGTGATTTCCAACCATATTCTCCTGGCTTCTCTCGACGCTGTTTCTTTTGAAACGGAAATTACCAAGATGTTTCTTCCTTATTGAAGACGATTCTTTAATAACTACTTCCTATTAGCGAGACGGACACGTCGTTGGAAACTACGATATTGACCAATAAATAGTTTAATAAAACGTTGGAAATTTCTCCAAGCCCAGAATGATTATCTGAGTAATGAGGACCGATGGTCATGGAGGGCTCTTGATACTTTGAGAAACTTCCTATCAATTTCTACCCACAAATTTTGAGCATTGTTGGGGGAGGCTGAGCTCAAAAAACCACTAAGTCACAATCATATTAGTAGTGGTACGCGGGAGTCACTCTAGGTGAAATTCACTAACACCTCATTCGATCAATATGTTGCATAGTCTCAGTTATAAGGGGCAGTTCAAAATACAGTTTTGTATTCGAACCGAGCAAGTCAATCACCTCAAGACATGAGTTTTGCAGATTTTGCAGATGCACCACCAGCAAAACGTTTCTCATGAGATGAACTGACTTTCCCAGTTCTACAGTGGACCCTGTGAACTCTTCATATGCATATGAACGTTTCACCATGTTTCTTATATCCAATTTAATTAAATAAAATACCCCTGTTTTTTCTCGAATCGAGTCTTCATTGGCGATGAAGAAAGACTGTCCACTTGGGCGCTAATTACTTTTAGAAAAATTAAAATCGCAAAATCCGAGTAAACTAATTTGAAATAAAAAATTTTGCTAGGGGCTGAGGAGAATGGGGCGTTCTCTCATTCGCCTAAAAATTCTACAAATTCCTATACAATCCACCCAAAAATAAATTAGATTAAAAGCTCGAAACTTGAGAGCTTTTTTGCGATTCAGTCACAAATTATGAAAGCAGCTGTACGATGCGATCTAATAAAAAAATACGGCTATTTACGCAAAATCGACATTACGAAATTATCAAACGTAATTGTTTGCGTTAAAAATTCAATTTCTTGCCGAAAGAAAAAAACGTTTACAGAAAAGAGGAACTTTCGATAAAAGTTCAGCTCGTCTATTTACACAGAAAGAACTAAACAGAAACGTGTCAACTTGAATCGAATTTTTATGCTTCGTTTCGATTGAAACTTGGTAATCGAACGAAAACGTTTATATTTTCATCGAAGGCTTAAACTAAATAAACACAAAGTATCGACTCACTTCGACGTAGATCTCCTTAAGCTCGTACGCAACCAACTATTTCGTTTAATTTCCGAAAGATTATTCACACCGGATACCTCAACCCTGAAAACGAAAATACAAATTACTCGCGTCAATTTCCAGTTTTACTGATGAGAATACGGCCGCACGGGTAATTAAACGTATATTAAATCTACGTCATCGTCCATAATAACTACGTTGGATTTCCCTCATCGCATCGTCGTCGTTGTCGTTGCTGCGACTCTAAACGTGAGAAAATTCAACATCCTACGCCCGCATTCCTCTTTAGGTATCTCCCCATAAACTACTACGAATTATTAGTACAAAGGTGTCGAGGAAATTTTCCTAAGTTACATACGAATTGACTCGACATTAGAAAAAAATCACTCCACACGACGCCTTTTCACACTTCACGCTACGTTGAAATTTAGGACGAAAAAAGTTGCATTGTTTGGAAGGTACTCGGCATACAGGGGCTAGAGGCACTTCGAGCTTCGCTACATACAACGCAACGGTTCCATCGATATACTCGTAATTAATCTTTTCTGCTCGTGTGCTCGCGTCTTTGCTTTTTCTTTTTTCGCTGATATACTCTCGCCTCTCGTTCATAGAATGCCAAATACAGCAGATACGATGCTTTTTTCATCGACATTCGACATATTCGCTTGTTTAACCGTTTCAAGGTTTCGCTGAGTCGAAGCAGATAGTCGAATCGATACGAATGCTAGGTACAGTATGATATACCCAGATATAAGGTTTTTTTTCCCTCAAGGTCGGACCTGTGAAATCGCATTACAATATGGTAAGTGTATTTTTTTTTCCTCAAGTTATTCAGTATGAAGCTTCCTTGAGAGAAATGACGAACTCATTGTCGTTGCTTCTTTCTGCATCGGGATGACCATGCAGTGATGGAGCCAAAGTACGCTTTTGGATCAGTTTGACTCACTCTTTATTTGATGCCGCGGCAAGAATTCGTGTTGCTTCTTGCTACGTATTTCCACTATCACTATCTAAACTTTCGAGGCAGAATTGAAAACCCCAATTTGTGGCGTAAACTGATTTTAAATTGGAATCTTGTGGAACATGGGGTAATTTCCCCTAGTTATGGCTTTTCTAACAGGGTGCAAGAAAGACTATAGGCACAGGACATAAGCATATAGTTCAGGTACCCCGGGTTCAGATTTTGGTGACCAAGGCCGGTTTTAAAGGGGGGGTTTGGGTGTTAACCCCCCCCCCCCAAGAGGTCAAGTTCCACTCATGATTTTTACCTAATTTAAAACACATCACTTTTAGTTATCTCTTCTTTTAAAAAAAAAAAATTACTCATAATTTATGGAACCTAACCCCCCCCCCAACGAACAATCCTAAAATCGGCCCTGTTGGTGACATTTGGATGATAGGTGGGTACGATCGAGAAAAGTTCGTCACCAAAATTCCAACCCCAACCTACCCTGTTTTTATAATAGATGATTTTTAGCCGGATTTTTTTCATAAAAACCAAGGCTATTACGTTGTATCAGTCGGTGGGAGTTGTGGGGGTAGGAGACAAAACTCAAAGTTTGTTTTGGGACCTCAGGAACACATTTTGACCATCTTTATTGATATCGACCCAGTGTTTCCACAACAGCTACAGAGACGGGAGTAGAAATAACGTTTGCCGTTCAATTGTATCATTTTGGGCGCAACCAAAGGGGTCGGGAAATAGACACACAGTCCCAGATACGTTTGTTTCTGCGCAACATCGCTAAATTAGCGGGTCTCAGATAGTTGATGGAAAATCACTGCATTTATATACACAGAGTTAGCAGCAAACTCTACAGCAAGTTAACATGAACTAGTAGAAATTTGCCTACGCATTGGTGGGTCTAGGTATAGTCAACTATCGTAGAAAACTGATTAGTACGGAAAAACGTTCTGAGATTTGAAATTGGGACTCAGAATGTCGGAATGGCCTCGCAACGTCAGTGCAACTACCAGAAATGGGACTGTATAAGTAGAGATATGCCTGTAATTATATATATTATTTGTTTTTGGCGTTTTACTCAGGTCAATTTCAACAAAAAAAGTTCAAATTCGAGTAATAATGTTCTTTTAGCGAGTTCACTTGATGACCAGAGTGGGGAAAACCTCGAATCAAAATTTTGAATAAGTCACTTTTTTCAAAGTGGTGGGGGGAGGGGTGAAAAAAGTAAAAACGGCTAAAACATAAACGAATCGATAAAGAATCAAAATATGTACAACATACCAAAAAATTAGAGTCCTAAACTATTTAGGAGGGGAGGCTTTACATTATTTGACCTTGAAAAATTTCAAATCATCGCTGCAGCCCCCCAAATGGATCAAGGAGGTCGCGCTTCGGCATGTATATGTGGTGGCTACCCAAATAGTGCCTTTTGAGGGTTTCAACTTTTCACCTCATCCCCACCCCTTTTTAGCCTCAAAGGACATGATTTTCAAGTCTCTTTTAGCAATTTTCAATCTTACCTCGTGTAGAACAATTAGAAAAATGGTTCTTTGTGGTGGTATTGTAGCACTAAGTTCATGAAAAACCTGGGTTGTATGCCCTCTTTGGGGGCGTTTTTGACTTTATTAATTTTTTCTAGACATCTATATCATTTAGCAAACTTTTCAAACTTTACTATTTCGATTATTTTAAACCCCCGCATGTTTTTTAAAATTTTTCTTTGTAGGGGTTGAAGTGAAAACACCACATGTTAAAAGTGGAGAATCTCACCGCTCATGTCAGACACTCACAATAAAAATCTTCATAGATTTTCTTACACGCTCATTCAATTTCCCACTTCTGGTTTCCATACGAAAGCAAATTATCCAATCTACGCTCAGTTGCTCGTCAATTTTTCGCATACTTCGCGAAAAATTTCGAAAATTACCCAAACACTACGTAACACTCGGCATTCCTCGTCACTGTCACAAAAACACGCGCTTTCATAACACAAACACATGTACCCCGTTATAAAACTCGAAATATTTAAATTACGAAATTCGTCATCGATGCGTGACTCATACCAAACGTCACCTTTTTTCTTTGTCAAAAACCTGTTTTTCGAGATCGACAAATTTCTGTCGTATTTTCCGACCGGTGACCATCCGAGCATACGGTACGGGAGAAACGATGACAAAAAGGACGAAAACGTGGTATACTTGGTATTCAGTTATAGCAACTCACCTGGGTATATGGTTAACAGGACCAGAATCTATTTCGCCTTCTCCGTAGCACTCGTAACTTTCACCGTCGGACATACTGGAGCATTGGCTGTAAAAAAAATACCACATCAATCGGATCGCCAAGATGAAAAAATCTCATTTCAACGTCCAAATACGCGCATAAAAAACTTTTTCTTTGCGGTTCTTTTTTCGATAAATTTACACGATTGCGCGTAAATCACACTCGTTGGAAATACGTATTCCGTCGTCGTCTCGACATCTTCTGTCAATCTCGTCAAAATATTTTCATCGCTATACCA
Source organism: Maconellicoccus hirsutus (assembly GCA_003261595.1). NCBI lineage: Eukaryota > Metazoa > Arthropoda > Insecta > Hemiptera > Pseudococcidae > Maconellicoccus > Maconellicoccus hirsutus. The sequence continues at coordinate 1,489 of QBDW01000546.1, read as the reverse complement.
CAGAGGCTAATTAAAAATGAATAATTACCTGTTAGTATTCGGAGTCTTATCGGATAAATCTTGATTAGTATTCGGCGAGATTTGCTCATCTTCGCTAGATATCGAGATCATTAATTGCGTATGAGCTGCGGGTCTATCGAGATCGACGATGCTATTTTTAGGCGCCATCATCGTCCGTTCCGCGACACTGCAACAAGCGCAACAAACACATCTATGAAATACGATCCCATACGTGTTTTTTTTTCACCTGGGAAACCTTACGAAATAATACGAAAACCGCCCTATGCTTCCGGAAACACTTCCGCTCTTTCGGGCATTCCTTTATGAAATTCCATTCTCTTTAGCACGCGTCCGGACCACATTTACGAGTTCGGATGTACTTCCCCCTTTTGAAATTCAACAAAACCCAAGAACATATAACTTCCACGCGAAGCTGACAATGTTACAAAAATTTCATCGAAACTTCGTTCGTAATCGGTGGTATTTTCTTACCTCTTTTGTACGTATAATACGCAAAGCTAGTGGTAATTTCCTCTTTCGCAGATGTTACACAAGTACATCCTTAATAAGTGTATAATACGAGAGCCATTGTCATAATTACGAGTATATGTGTGTACATACACGACGAAACCATTATTTCACTTATATCGATTTCAGTGAGACGTTTTTTTGTTCGCTTTATTACCCTCTATTGTGCTTATATAGACTATTTATATAGCTTTCACCGCATTGACTCCGAGTCGAGGCTCGTTGGTACAAGGATTTTTTTTTGCCATTATAATGGTAGCAAATTTTTAGATTTATACGCGATAGTAAAAAATTACCGTTATTTATGATCATTTAGTCGACAAAATGGAAAGGAACGAGTTGATTAAGTATATTTTCCAAAATAACGTCGAAGTATTTAATTTCATTAAGCCTAACGGTAAAGTGATGAATACTTCTAATGTAATCGTGCATCATCGCACCATAAAAATCGTCAAAAACTTTCCGATTTTGTCAAATTAATCTTGAAAGACAGAAAACCGATGGACAAGCTCGAATTCTTTTTCACTCGTATTAAAGAGAATTCAAAAGGCTTCGATTTCAAACCAAATAATTTTTTTGCAAATCAAATTTCGTTGATCGTACAGCAAAACATTGTAAAAAAACACCCAAAAGTAGAACAAATTACATTGGCACGAATCAAAACTTGAAATTTGTAAGGGAAAATGGAGAGTCAATTTACAAAAATTATTCTATATGCAGGGTCCGTTTGAAGAATTTCTTGCGGTTATTTAAAGCGCCCACAAAAACCCAAAATGAATTTGGGGCACGTCATCACAAATGAGCATTGATAAGCTAAAAGATGGGACATCTTTTTTTTCCGGGGACCCCACTCCCGGACTTTCCCGGGTGGGGCAAATTTATTAAGAAAGGGGGGACAGCAGTGGATAAGAGGTGCACGGCCTACCACCACATGGTATAAGCAGTACCGTGCACCCCAAAA